>UCOJ01000402.1:0-110562 GCA_900474305.1 Cecidostiba fungosa
GACGCTGCCACAGAGTTCTTATAAATTTGGTTTTTAAAAGCTTTTTATCATGGTCCAGCTAATAATGTGTTTTGTATCTACTGAAAATTGTTTTACGTATATTCAAATATATAATGAATTAGGGGTGCGAGTAATCTTTAATTGGTTTACGTATCCTATACCCATATATTAGATAATGGTTTTTCCTGCTAGTGAGATAAATAAATACGCTCAAAAGAAAATAACTAAACACAATATATATGAATATTTCAAAAACAGAGAAACTAATATTTTATTATCTAAAAACGTTCTTCTGATACGAAACTAGCTTCTTATTTGAATGAAAGGAATCCCCAAATCTCGCGAAATCCCCGAAAACAAAAAGAAAGCCCTCATTCCCATCGACAAAAGAATAAAGAAATCCATTAAGTTTATAGCTCCCCAGACAGCCTTGTACCAAAACGATTCGTCGTGTCCGGCTACGAAAATCTTCATCTTAAATACCGCATAATTGCAGGCGATGATCATCGTCGGGAGAACGAAAGACAGAGAGACGATAATTCGCAAACCGAGGTAAAAATCAGTAATAGAAAATCAATAGCGCGCGCCGAAGTGAATGGCACTCGTCGCGCCTCCTTAAAATCGTCGCGCATCAGGAGGAGGGATCCGCCGGCGGATCCGATTGTGAGGATGAGAAAAACGCGAATAATAGAAAACTCGCTGCTGGCAGTAGCGCGCACGCGACACAAAAAAGTGAGCGACGAAGAAAATGGGGCGCGAGAAAGGGCGAAATCGCCGCGGAGGTGAAAACGCCAAAGGGTGGGAGAAAGAAAGAAAGAGAGAGAGGAAAGAGGGAGATATATAATTGAGCGATTCGAGAGGTAACGGGTGGGGAGGGGGTATGAAGGGAGGGAATTAAGCTGCAGAACTCCGCGATAAAGTATAATTATTTTTCGATAGAGTGGAAATTATTCGAGAACGAGAGCGACGAGCTTTATTGGCGATATTCATACTTTTATTAAATGACTGAAGGGGAGGGGGAGGGGGAGTAATTCAGTATCTTTCCCGTTCTCGTTCTTTTCTGTCTCATCTGATGGCTACTCTTCTATATATTTTCTCGACTGGCTTTACCTGACAGCGGAAACTCTTTCGCGGATTTATTATTATCTGCAGATTTATTGTAAGTTGCATAGAATTTCATTTGTTAACTTTAATTTTCATCAAGCGAAATTGTCGAAAATATGTTAATCTTATTGATTGTAAAAGCGTTATTTAAAAAAATTAATTTTTTCACCTAGACTATATCCTATCTACTGTCATGAATATATCATAAGCGAACTAACGTCAAAACTAATATCTACTTCTGCAACATCATTACACTCAACTTCTTCATCAGTACATCAATTGCCAAGTGAACAGAGAGAAAATTATAAACTAATACAAATCCCAATCGCTATAAAGCAATCTGCGAAAGTCGCAGTCACGTCTCGCACGCGAGAGACAAGCCGCGACTTCAAAGATCGTCACTCGCTCAGAGAGTATAATATACGCTATCGCACTCGACTTTGTAATCGTATTGAGATAATGGCAAAATGGGGGGCGCCAGCTCGCAATATTCGCTCGTTTCCTCGAATCTCTTCCCGTCGAGAGAAGCACGTTCTGCAGACGACACGTCGACAATGATACTCCCCCCGACTATAATATTCAATGGCGGCGCAAAGTAACATTGTTAACTTTACAATAAATCGAAAGAGGAGACGCCGAGAGACGAGCTTGGAGAAGAGGCGCTAGCATTGTAGCTACGGGATGATAATAGGTTGACATCTGCACTCAGCGTCCCCATCTACCACAGTCGCGAGTAGCTCTTTCTCGCTCTCCCTGGAAACGCAATTAATATTCTCAATTCCGAGCAAGAGCTTTGCGCCAGTTGCAAATTTTGAGAGACTACTGTGCAGACTATATAAGATCGTTTCTATAGTCCAGTTTCTCTCTCCCTCTGCCTTTGCCAAACTTTTTGCTAATGGCAATTCCGTCAGGCTTGAGAAGTTAATTGCGAAAGTCATTGGTGAATCATGCAGTTTCGATTGCTTTGTGTACAACGCAAAAAAACGTTCTTACAAAGTTTTGCTTCGAAATCCCAGCAGACTCTAAACTTCATTACACTGAAAAACAATAAGCTGACGAAAATTCGCGCGACAAACTTGAATACAACTTCTATAATCGATGTCCCTGCGATATACAATCGCTTCTCCTGAAGCATGTTACAGTAATAAAGCGTAACAGGTTTGGAATTTATTAGCGAAGCTTGAGGTAACCCTCTATTCTTTACCCTTTCGGGTAAACTGTCAAGTCCAGACCGACGCGCCCCGCGGTGTATCCTAATTATACACCATCGCAGAGCGACGCTGAAGCTGGAGAGTGTATCGATGGCATCGTAGCCGCGCAAGTTATATTACCGGAATACGACATCCTGATGATCAAACGCGGGTAATCTACAAAGCTCGAGTCAATTAATCGCTACTTTTGCGAATTTTCGAGTGATAAACTGTTTTGTATATGGTCGCTTTGAGGGATATAATTTCAGCTATAAAACAGAAAAATTCATTCACGTATACGCACGATTGCGATCGTGTCGCTTATGACAAAAACTATACGCCGGATACATATTTTACACATGTAAAGCTTCGGTGCCAAATCTGAAAAGCCTTCATATGCGCATGAAAAATCCCGTCGAATTTCCTAATGGAATCGCAATTTTAAAGGCCGTGTAATAAGGGCTCTATGCGAGAGTGGTTTTAAAATAGAAAACATCATCCCTCAGGCTTATGAAACTCGCGAGCGCGCGTAAATATGATCAAAATATCAGCATATACTTTTGACGAAAATTGTGCGAGGGCGAAATTGCAAAACGCTTTTTATGAATCGAAAATAGCACTAAACTCTCTCGCGAGCGCAAATGGCCAGTTCGACAGGATGTGGAAGTCAATTCGGCGAAAAAGCGCGGGCTTATTAATCCTCGAAAAATACATTATACAAGCGATAAATAACTCTTTCGACACTTGATACACGAAAGTATCTAGTATGTATATAACACAAACGAGAGAGTTACAATTTTAATCGCAGCTATAACTCCGGTAATTAGCCTAACGACGCGCAGTAGCTCGTTATGAAAAAAGAAAAAGAAAGAAAATCCATCCGACCTGACACAAAGCGCCTGGCGCAAGACTCTCCGTCGTCGTCAAAGGAAGTGTGAACAATTTCGAGCATTGTCAAGACGGTAAATGTGGATGGCAGCCGTTGGGATAATTATTGGAGGCCGTTTGAATCTGTTTCCTTCATTAGCAGTCTCAGTTCGCGCTATATACTGGCTGTTGCAGTCCCGGCTATACATAATCTCTCTCTCTCACCCTATCTTTCTTGCTTCCGCGCATTTTCCATCTCTCCCCCGCGAGTTCTCGCGCTGAATTTCGCGCGGAATTACCCGCCATTATCATAATTGCGCTATTACTGATAATATCTGCTGCTACTGCTGCTACTGCTGCGAGGGTTCGAATGCGACGAGCGCGATGCGCTTAATCCATTTTCTATTTATAGTGCTTTCGGACGAGGTGTCGCGCGATGTATAGGTCTAAACGAGTTTCCATCTCGCGGAGAGAGAGTGGATTTGCGAAATGGACGCGCGCTTCTGCTATATACTACTGCAGCGATTTATTTTCCTTTTATATAAACCTCGAGCGTGAGAGGCTGTGACTATGTGTGTGTGTATGATGCGCAGCAGTTGTGTGTGGACTGTGGAGGTGCTCTTCGCGCGTGCTTTTCGTTTTAAATCGTCGGAGTGGGAGTGTATATTTTTTTCGGCTTTTTGTTATGGGTCGCGAATAGGCTGCGATTGTACAGCTTTTTTGGGGACGGGAGTTTGGTAATTTTGGGACATCAGTTGTTTTCGTCGGGCTTTATGTTGTCTGGCTAATTCTGTGGAAAATCCGAATTAGCTTTTGTATTTTTTGTTTGCATGATTTAAAAAATATCTTATAGAAATAGGAAATACGTAATATTGGCTCATCTTTCGAAGAAATGGCTGAAAAAATTTGTTTAATTATCGGGTCTAATACACTGAGAGTTACTATAACTACAGTGATTTTGATATTACATAATTTTTCTCAGTGCATACAAATTTATCAAAATATATGAATACGGCTTGACTTAACTTTTTTGTTTTTCATCTCAATACAACTCTACGCTACACTCTATAAACGGATAGAATTTGCCTATGAAGATTAACATGCTTTCGCTAATTTTTCCCGCAGTGTCGGGATGCGTCTCCGGTTTACCGAGGTAGCACAACAATTTTTATGGGGAAATTTTCACTCCGCGTATAAAGTACTGTCAATCTCACGACACGACAGAGTAAACTTCTCAATTCCAAGTACCAATGACTATTTAAATGTTATCAGCTATCACATAAGAAGTTTTCCAAAAAAATGTATCAAATTCGTCAAAATAATAACAATACCAGTCGCTCCAAATCGCCATAAATAAAAAAAAATCCAATAAATCAAAAATTTCACGTCGAACACCGCGAGAGCCAGCAAAAAATACACTCAACCCCGATATAACCCTCTCGTTCTACACCCAACCTCGCTGCTCATTTCGATACCAAAAAGAAATGAAATTTCACGAGACCCTCTCTTCAGAAGCAATAAAAAACCGAACTCCCACTCGCTATTCGTCCACCAGCCCTTTCCCTCACAATAATGTCTACATGCATAATTACTTTTCAATTAGCCATGATATATAGTTTCATCGCAGATGAGCCTCGAAAAAAAATAAAATCGCGAGAGACACACTCGGTATGCGCGCGCGAAAGTATTATATAGGGGGATGGACTCTGTCGGAGAATAAATCTCGATGGGTGGGTGGAGCGCTTGGGATACCGCGCGCAGACGCGAAATCGTCCCTCTCTCTCAACCTACCTATCTAGCCCGTCTCGAAAACCTTGCTCTTTTACGCAATTCCGCGCGCTTATTAAAGTTTGCTCGCAAATGAAACGAAGCCCATATAACCTACCTAATTTAGCGAGTAGCATTTTCGAGTGGAGCCGGGTTTGCGCGCGCTGCTGGCTTCGCCCACTCGAGAGTGAGAGAGAGAGAGAGAAGGCACGGTTCTATTGACAGCGGTTATTGCCTAACTGCGTGTGCCTTCTACCTAATATGCGCACCGCGCGCGCCGCGGCCGGGATTTCCGCCAGGCCAACCGGCAAATACACTCTCTCGCGAATCTTTAATCCGCGCCTGCTCTGCAGCCCTCTCGCTCGTGCTTTATTTCGTTTCTGCGGGTATATGTGTATAGTGTATAGAGAGAGAGAGAGCTATACTACTTCTACTGTATACTGCCGCGGTGGCAGAAGCTCTTTTTTTTATTTTCGACGAATGCATATTCTGTTATGCCGGCGGTTTGGCCGACCTGTCCTCTTCTTAAGCGGCTCTTTTTTAGTTTGTTTGATCGGCTCAAGTGTGTGCAGCGCTTGGAACAGAGTCGGTTGATGCAGATATTTGTCCCTGTATGTGATACGGAAGAAGATGAGTTGCGGGAGATGCGATCGAGAAGTGCCTCTCTCTCTCTTTTTTTATTTTACTCTTTTACATTAAGGCAATTATACTTTTTTACACTCGGGTGAGAAAAAATAAAACTTCATAATGATCATCGTCATAACATCAAGAAACCCGCACAACATATACCTATATATCAGGACTAGTTCTCCTATACACCCACGTTATATACCTAACATGCATCACGGGGAAAGAAGGGAATTCGGCAGCGAATACATAGACCCTAGAAGCGATGGCGGTGGAATTAGTTGGGCCGGCGCAATTTACGTGTACACGTCGTGTATAACGGCTGGAGAGAGCAAAAGAGGGGGGTGACGGCGACGGCGGCGGCAGCGGCCCTGGCCGCATTTGAAACTCTGTTAACTCTCCGAATATTAGCTCGTCGAGCGAGATTAACCCCATTGTGCTGCGTTGAAAATGATGACATCACTATTAAACTCCCGTCGGCTTACGGAAATTGATTAAACTATCAAATTAGCTCTACCAATATCAACGTGTGCATGTGTGTGTGTGTGTGTGTGTGTGTGTGTATGGCTGCTTCTGCTGTAGCCAATCTTGGAATTTGACGTTCAGGCGTTGGAACGGAGAGAGAAAGAGAGAGATTCAATGGCCCATTGCAAACGTGATGCCTTATGTCGTTAAACATTAAGGGATCGAGTCGCGCGAAATCCGCGGATGATCGTGACTCACGATGGAGTGTTTTATCGAGCATTAGGTTTCTGGGTGATATTGAAAAACATATACCTGTAATATGTTTTTTTAAATAAAGATACATTCGTGAATACTCTAAAGACCAGAAATCGATAAATGAAAACTAGAAATAATCACTGACATTCCTGACGATTAATGTACAAAACTCTCCACGTATAATCATTTGCCAATTGATTGTCTAAATCAATAACTTTCAAAATCAGATATCTATATATAAAATTCAACTTTTACTCCAGTCGAAAATTTTCAACAACCCTCTCGAACGTATAACGAACGAAGTGCACAGGCGAAAACATGCAAGAAAAAAAAATTCTGTATAACAGCACACGCTATAACATCGCGATGAAAAAAAAGAGGCATAGGCTCCGGATACTTCTATCGGCAAACATATATACACTGCACACGGCTCTCGCAAAAAAAGCCTGCCGCGCGCTTCTTTTCCTTCTATTTTTAAATAGCATTTTTCGATCGCGTCTCGACAATTCTCAATAATACTCGATATATTCGGCTGCATAGCTATATATACAATACGCATATACATACATACAGATATATAATATATAGAGCGATCGGTGGGAACGTTGCGCAGTGTGACTACTATAAAGATCCGATATCGGAAGGAGGATTTTTTGAGTCGTCGCGCCCGGGGTCAATAATAATTCGCGTCGTGTCCCTCGAGAGCACAAAGGGACTGTGCGCGGATACTTATACCTATATATAATACTCTCATTCGAGCGTTTTCAATCCCGTCTGATTTAATTCCTCGAGATGCGAATTTAATAATTTCCTCTTCTCGGGGTTAATAATACTACTAACTCATGCTGTATGGCCGAGGACTACTTTGACGTGCAGCTTCCGATACGGATATTCTTTGAGAAATCGCGAACGTCGGGAGAGACGAGAGCGATCGCGCGAGTAACCTTTTTGGTTCGTTTTTTTCCTTCTGTGGGGTTTATTGTATTATGCACATCGGAGAGACTGGGAATTGGAAGAGCTAAACGTGATTCCTTTTCTTTCTCATGGGATTCGACGATTTCTTTCTTTTACTGATTTTTGTAATTTATATAGGCTGATGGGCTCCTGCACACGTAGCAACGTTTTTTGTTAACCTACAAATCTTTTCAGATAACCATCACCTTGAAAGACTTTCACTCTTTTTTATTATAGGTAATCGCTGTGAGGCTATACATAATATATCAATGTTTAGTATATAATAGAGTTAGCTTAAAAAACTCACCAAATGTTCGCAACTAATGGTCTGTGTCCCTCGAGAATCTCTGCTTATGCAATTTCTAAGACAACACTGCAACAAGAGACAAAAAGTTAGTTATGCCAACAACAGTCGCTTACTTAATAAACAGTAAACACATTTCTTATTGATTTCTCAATAGTCCCTATATTATACTGTAAGGGAGCGTTTACGAGACACTTTTTCACACTAGTATAAGTACGTACTTCTTACAAGTATTATGTTTACGAGGGAAGATTGTGACATTAGCCAAACTGAAATCACACGTCCCAACCGGCGAATTTTCTGAAGATTTTCTGTTACGAGCACAAACGAGTTGCGCCACCTTTGAGTGACTGTGTAATCTACACCTAACTCGGTCAATTAGCCGCTTCTTCTTAAAATCTGTTTTACCGGCATCTGAAATGACATTCGGCGGCTGTCGCTGTTGAGCTGTCGGATATTTCAGCGACAGCTTTACACTTTTACAGCTCTCGCACATAACCTGCGAACGTAAACAACAATAGAAGAAGACTGTCGTCCCAATTGTTATAACAATAAATAACTAGTTATTAATAAGCGTATAAGAATGAGTCTCGTAGCTTATGACAGTAGCGACGAAAGTGAAAATGAAGAAACCAATGAACAGCCTCAAGTAGACATAAAAACTACTGAAGAGAAAGCTGTAACAGTAACAAATTTCAAACTAAAGTTGCCTTCTCCAAAGTCAGAGACGGCCAACAATGAATCTATAACAAACGTAAATGATTTGAACAATGAAGTCAAACAGCTTAATTTTGGTGCTTTACCAAAACCGGTATTACTTGATGCAGCGACAAATCATACGCTAGAAACTGACAGTGCACCCGTGCCTAGAAAAGTTGATTATGCTAATATAGAAAAACCACCCAAAAAGGAAAAAGGACCTGCGAAAATATCGATCCCATCTTTGTCAGATGTAAGTTAACTTTATTTTATGTTTTACCAAAATTTAATTATTATTCTAAACTAAACACAATTTTTTAATTGATTATATTATAGTTCAAAGATTTGGATGAAGAAACTGAAGAAAAGTGTTATAGAAGGAAACCTTCAGAGGTATTCATGCATAATCATATTATTGTAATTTTTCTATTATTATTAAGAATTTTATGTTACTTAATTATATTCAATTTTAGAAAGGATCAAGCCTTATTAATCTTCTACCTCCACCAAGTAATGCAACAATTTCAACAAAAACGAATAAAATGATACCTCATGTTCTTACAAAACCAGTCCAAGCCAAAAAACCCATTCCTACAAAACCTATAGATAATGTGAAAAGGATACAGAAGCCTGCTTCTCAAAGAATATCTGCAGCTTCAACAATCAAATCTCTGTCAAATTATTCAGATTCAGAAGATGAAGATGACCACAAGACTTCCTCTGGGATGGATTTCTTTTCTCTGTCCACTCCCATCAAGATTCCTGATGAACTTTTACCTCCTATGAGTAAAACCGATATAGATGCCATCAATGCTATAGCTACTAAGAAAAAATTCTATGATAAGGTAGAACAGCCACTTATAGAAGAAAATCAGGAAGAATCAAGGACAACATTAGTTAGTAATATTATGAATCTTCCCAAGGAAGAAATCTTATTAAAAAACAAAGCAGAGGTTGGACCAAAATTGCCAGTTCCTGAACAAGAGTATAATGTGGACTCGGAAGGAAACGTAGCCTTTGATGAGAAAGCCATAGAGTACCTATGTGGTAAAAGAGGAGTCAAACGCAAGAATGAATTTAGTAATGTGGATATTGTTGAGATAAGTGGAGAAGACATAAAACCAGATGAAAAAGAATGGCTGGTTAAAGCTCTCACGGAAGAAAAATGTAACAGACCTGTATCTGCTGGTGCAGGTCCTAGTGGACAATCAAAGAAGAAGCATCAAATTACATATTTGGCTCATCAAGCTAAAGCCATGGAATTAGAGCTGAAAAATCAGTGGGCACAAAACAAAGCAAGCCGGCAACAAACCAGATCAAAGTATGGTTTTTAATATATTCAGCATTACTGTGATAGAAACATAGGATTTATCACACTCAACTAATTTCATATTTTTCATATTTAATTCATAAAATCAAGGTAAATAGTTTTTGATTTTTGTAAATCTTGTATCATATTGAATATTATTTGAGTATTGTACATAATTTTCAGTACTAATATTATATATTGTACTAGTAGAATATAAAAAGATTGATTAGCTACATTTAGAGTCATAATGGTTTTCTTCATGAGACAATATTGAAAAATTCATTGTTATTACCTATGTAATAATAATAATGAAATATACTTTTATTACATATATAAAAATATTGCACTGAATATGTCGAGACAAATACATTGTATCTAGGAGAGGATTATAAATAAATTTAATCAATTATTTTCAAGTAATATCCTACATATTTATTGAAAATATTTTATACAATACTTATTAAAATATATGTTTACAATTTACTTCTCTTTTGTAAAGATCAAGTGATATAAAATAATACTGCAAAAATAGAATACTTCTAACAATAGTAAGTCTACTAAAAAAATGCGTTTTAATAATTTTCATAATCGCGCTGAAAATAAAATGATATTTTTTTAATAGATCTTATTCTAAAAGCTGTTAATAAATGCATTGCTCTCTTCAATCATTCATTTTGTCATATATCAAATTTTCGATTTCTTCCAACTCCTGTGTCTTGCTTTCTAACATATTTTTTGCTTGTAATAAATTGGGTGGTAGATCACCATATCGTTTTAAACTACTGTTGAGTTGACTGAGATCATTTAACTTATTCATTAGCAGAGATGATTTTTGAAGTGTATTATCAAGTCCAATTTCTTTGCTCTGTAAAGTATCCAACTCTTGCTCCATTTTCTTAATTGCATCTTTGTAATCGTGAAGTTTGTTTGACCAAAGAATTCTGTCAGACTCTGTGTTTTCATCATTAGACATTTTCAACTGCAGCGTATCTTCAATTTCTTCAATTTCTTTCCGTATTCGGTTCAATTTTTCTTGTAGAGCATTGTACTTTGCAAATGCAGCATTATATTTTGCTTTAAGTAATCTCTCTTCTCGTTCCTTCATTTTGCTCTGTATTTTCTTCTTTTCCAGGCATAATTGTAAAGCTGTCTCATCAACTGCAGGTAATCCTTCGGATTTCAAAATAGCTGAGGTTGTTTGTAGTCCTTCTCTGATGTCAGTAGGCAAAGATTTTGTGTCAAATTTTAAAATATTAAGCAATTCTAAAACTTCATTTCCCAATGCTGAGTTCTCAGCATTCGTATCAGAAATTGCTTCTAGTATGAGTTTTAACATAGAATTGGTTTTTGTCTTAATTTCTGGATCATCGTTGGTTGGACTGGAGTCAGAAACAATGGAGGAGATGCTATGTGTACTGTCAGCCTGTTAAAAAAAAAATAAAATAAAATCACTTTTACTTTTTAACTTAAATTGTCGAGTTGATTTAAATTGTGTTTGAGGTTAGTTTTTTAAAAATCAATGACAAAAGAAGTGTGTGAATCTAAAGAAAATTTGCTTGCATAAAGAAAATTACAATTATAATGTACTTTATAAATATTTTTGGATACACATGGACGATTTTGCTGTTTTAAAACTGCGTTTTGGAGCAATCAAAAATATACAAAACATCTATATATCTATACGTCAATACAAATTTTAGTACTATTAACATCGATCTCACCCTTTTGATGGAGTCCATCGCGTGTGCATTTATTCAAGTACCATTTAAAAACAAAAATAAAAGGGAAAACTGAGATTATCAGTTAACTTTTCGGTTCACAAACATTGACGTTCCGTAAGCAACTTTTTAAACTATCATAAAGAGGGCGTTACTGTCACTACACGTGTCCTCTCTCTGCAGTCTGCATACTCTGCATATCAGTCTGATGCACTAATACATGCAATATGCAATTATATTTCAAGAACCAATGTATAATTATTAAAATATTTTAATAATATTTACTCTTACACCAATTAAATATTTTAATATATTTTTAAACTTCGTTGATTTCATATCAAATTTTATATCACATTTTTATTATTTTACTTAAAATTGACGGCGCTAATTTCAAAGCCGGGAATCAGTAGGGAATCGCTTCTTTCTTTTTTTACGGGTATAGTTACAAATTTGTCTTATTGCAGCAACAAAGATGTATAATTAATGGATTGGATAATAAGGAAAAATTCACGAGTGTATAAAAAAAAGGGTGCCAATACTTCATTGGCACCTTTTTTTAAAGTAATATAATTAAATGGGGCTTCCACCAGTAGGGTATTAATAATATTTAATAGTGCAGGGAGATGATTCTGCAACGATAAAAATCGTTTATCGCCATAAGAACTTGTGATTAACAATATAACAATGAACATATCTTTATCGTTGCGGAATCACCCCCCCCCAATCGTACACAGTGCGTATAGCGTATCTGATTATCGCGGATTGTGGACGGCGTTACTGCAGTCACTAATAGGCAGCACGTGTAACGTAGCCTGAGCCATGTGACTCGACGCAAACAACTTTGTAATCTTTGTTTTAGAAATAGAAAGGGATTAAAATATTTGAAAAAAAAGTATTATTATTATTATTATCAATAGTAGTGTTTGATGGGAAAGGACGAAACATGAGTTTCTCAATATATGACTCGAATATCGTCCTGTGCTCCGGCGATAGTGTTTTAGTTTATAACCTCGAAAGTAAGACCGAAAATGTCATTACTCTGCCAAAACTCGTAGCAGAGAAGGAAATAAAAGCTCACAACAAAGAAGATATCGAGTCTTTTCACACTTTGACAAGTGTGGCATTTTCCAACGATGGACAGTATTTCCTAGTCTGCGCGAATCGCAAACAGTTGTGCTTATACAGTAGACATGGTTTTAAGCTGGTTTCAAACAGGACAATGCCAAGGGCAGCTAGCAGAGTGAGATTTCATCCAAACAATGATATTATTGTTGCTGACAAATCTGGCGATGCTTACTTGTTTTCAAGTTCTAGGCCTGATGAAAATGGACAATTGTTGTTGGGTCATTTATCAATGTTGTTAGACGTTTTGGTGACAGATGATCAGGAATATGTGATCACAGCTGATAGAGATGAGAAAATTAGAGTTTCTATGTTTCCTAATAGTTATAATATATTATCCTATTGTCTAGGCCATAAAAACTTTGTTACAAATATTGCTGTCGTTCCTCATGACAAAGATATTTTAATATCAAGTGGAGGAGATGGAACTTTGATGTTCTGGGATTTTAAAACTGGGAGTGAAATATTAACAGTTTACTTTCATGAGAAGCTATCACAGAACGATTTACTTAAACTAAATCAAACTTTGAAGGAAAATGATTTAGAGGAAGATGTGACCGTTTCTCCTGTGAAACACTTGAAAGTAATGCAATTTAACAATGGTACATCTGTTATTGCTGTGACTTTCTATTGTAGCAATGCAATCCTGTTTTACAGTATTTCCAATAGACAAAACAATTTAAAAGTAGAATATTTGGACTTAATTTCAGTTGATAAGGAACCGTTAGAATGTCAATTTTATAAAGATCATTTGTGGATTTTAACAGAGTCTAAAATTGAAATTTACAAATTTGATGGAACACACTTTGCTATTGATGAAACTTTGAATACCAAAA
This sequence comes from Cecidostiba fungosa, assembly GCA_900474305.1. Lineage (NCBI taxonomy): Eukaryota > Metazoa > Arthropoda > Insecta > Hymenoptera > Pteromalidae > Cecidostiba > Cecidostiba fungosa. The sequence goes on from UCOJ01000402.1 coordinate 13,218, forward strand.
TAAAAGAGTTGAATGAACTATGGAAAAAACTTTATAATACATCACTTAAAACACTACTACCTGTACTGTACAAGAGGAAATTTGACAGTGTACAAGAATATCAAGAAAGAAAAAAGACAAGATTAATTAAATGATATGGCAGAAGATTGAGGAGACAAATTACGTTTTTTATTTCTTAATACAAATATTTATTAATATAAATCATGTGTTATCCGCGTGAATTTTTTAATAATAAAAAATAAAATTATTAAGCATTGGTTTTATACTGGTTTGTAATCCAATTTCGATTCTAGTTTCTTATTGTCAGATACTTTCCTAACAGCCTTCATAAAGTCTTCCTGAATAACGTATTCTCTCTCTAAACGAATTGCAAAAAGTCCTGCTTCTGTACACACATTTCTCAAATCTGCACCATTAAATCCATCAGAAAGTTTCACTACAGCTTCATAGTCTGTTGCAAAAAAATATAAATTAATAATTCAGTATTATCCTATAATGAATTAAAATTTATTTTAAGCCTTAATAATTCAATAAAAACGAACCTATTTCTCCATGTTTAGCAATAGGATTGGCATGAATTTTCAAAATTTCCAGTCTAGCCTGTTCATTTGGCAGTGGGATCTCGATTTTCCTGTCTAATCTACCAGGTCGTAGCAGAGCCGGATCTAAGGTATCAGGTCTGTTTGTAGCCATGATCATTTTCACTTGGCCTAAAGAATCAAAACCATCCATTTGGTTCAACAACTCCATCAAGGTCCTCTGGATTTCACGATCAGCACTTGTTCCTTCAGAAAATCTCCTACCACCTGTGCATTCATTTGAAGTTTAAATTTTTTTACACCATTATTTTTTATATAGATAAGAATTCAATCAAACAATTACTAACCAATAGCATCAATTTCATCCATAAATATAATACAAGGCTGATGATCTCTGGCATAGTTGAACATTTCTCTGATTAATCTAGCAGATTCACCGATGTACTTATCAACAATAGCACTAGATACAACTTTTAAAAAGTTGGCATCCAGTTGACTTGCCACAGCTCTTGCCAATAACGTTTTTCCGGTACCAGGTGGTCCGTATAACAGACAACCTTTGGGTGGTGTGATACCCACCCTCTGGAAGAGTTCTGGATTTAACAAGGGCAATTCTATTACTTCTCTCAACTCGCGAATCTGTTCACTTAAACCTCCAATTTCTGAATATGTAACATCACCAGGATCTTCATGTGACATATTGTAAACTAATGGATCAACCTAAAGAAACAAGATTAACATAATTTTTAAATGGTTGAAAACGTTTAATATAAATGAAATAAATTCAAATAATACTAACTTCTCTGGGTAAGTACCGCATGATTGTGAGAGTTGTCATGTCCAGAGCAACTCTAGTTCCTGACTTCAGCTTGTTTTTATCCAACTGACGTCTACAACCGACAACATATCTTGGTCCATTTGTTGCCTTGACAATGACTGTAATGCAATTTATTTTTTTCTATTATTCACTGAACTCTAGAATATTTGGGATGTTGTTTACCAATAAACAAAGAATACATACATTTCTCTTCAGTGAGCTGCTTCAGGACTTCACCAACAATCTAATGACAATTGAAACAAATGTTATGATGCCTTGATATCAAGATTTTATTATCCTAAAATACATACCTGGCCAACGCTCTGTAATGCTTTCAAATCATTTTCTGACTTGTCATACTGCTTCGTTAAGTCTTTGAGGTGATCTCGCACTGAAATTTTGAACACAAAGTGTTGTAAACATTGGAAATTCAGAGAAAATCTAACAGTTATAAAATAAAAGTTGCTTGTTCAAATAATCATGGTATAGTAGTAAGAACACCATTAAAAGCGTTATAAACGTAAATAATAAACTACAAAGTACCAGATTCAAAATAGGTTATGGAGCGTGAAATAGATCAATGACGGCCCAAACAATGACAACAAAAATATATTATTTACGAAGTACTTACTCTCCTTGAGGCGAGACTCCACCTCCTTGTGCTCTAGTAGTTTTTTCCTATAATCTTGGAGAGCTTTTTCTCTCACAGCATCTACGGTGGCCGCCATTTTCGCTTATTTTGCTGTATAATCCTCGAGCACCGAACAGCGACTCCGAGAAGATCTCCGACAACTCAAAATTGAACTTGGATTGAATGAGAACGAACCTCGTGGAACGAACCATCAAAGCGTTATATTACAGTCAATGTTTCCCATATGTCAAGATATGGTTAACTTTTCATTGTAGGCATTTGCAGCACACACGCGAAGGACTGTTACACTGATGCAAAATTGACCGACTGTACGTCTTTTTAATGGTCATTGGTCTGGTCAATGAGAATTTAGTATAGTATTGTCCGTCGCCGCGGAAAGACGCTAAAATCGAATGATTTTCGGAAATTCTCGTCCTTCTGATCTTGATCCAGCCAATACACATCGGTTCTCGGTTTATAGGTAGCCTAGCAGCTGTAGTGCCTGATGTCATGCGCGTCAATCGAGGTGTACTGTATGTATTAAATATATATGCATTTTCATTGGATACGTACATGTACACACAGAGATAATTTGTACAAAGGAACAAAGACGACAGACAATTGATACTTGACACTTGCTAACCAGTTTGATTTTGATTTGCTAATCGAATCCAAAGAGACGCCTATTATACCTGCGGGTGGAGAAAGTTTAGAACGATACTTTCGTTCGTTCACATCAGAACGTGTCGTGGACACCCGTACAAGAGGGACGGGATTCAAATTTATCTTGAAGATATTTTTGCCTCTACGACAGTTTTCATATGAGTTGATGTGAAGGCTAACAGTGAATTTAGGTGAAGTGCAGTTATATAAATTACCTGTTTTTTAATTTTACTATCATCCCCACTGTTGGCATTTCGAGCGTTTTTTAGGTTCTTCTTGAATTTTGGTTTTCTTCACTTCCTGATTTTTGTCACGTATATTAAGTATGCGATACTATCTGCTAAAGAAGCGTGTTATCATTAGGTATTTTTATTTTTTACCGTGGATGCCCACTTAGTTTTCTTAGATTTGATAGAGGTGTAGGTATTTACTAAAATTTTATCAAATTATTTTGTTGCGTCATGCATGATACATATAAAATAATAATTTATGGGCAAATTAATCATGGATTTTTATGAAATAAATTAATAATTTCATTAACTATTTCCACTGTGTATCAATGATTAACTACAAAAAAGTATGTTGTTTTTTATTCTTAAAAAAAATGTTCCTTATGAGTTTCTTTGATACAAAAACTTGATACTATCTTTATTGCTTCATCAAAACAATTTCTTTTTGAGTTGCAATTATAGATGACTTCCATTTATAATGTTGCGTAAATTAAAGTTGCTGATAACCTTGACTTTCATCTCACGAAAGAAAATAGTCTTTGACAGCTTAGTTCTCCTATGAATGTCCAGCAAGTATTACTTAGGTCACTTTGATTTTTCCAAAAAGTTTAACAGTCTATAAGTTAGTAAGACAACAAGAAAAAAAATGATGTTTTCAAGGTATGGCAGTAATGCACTTGTACTATTTATTGTATTCTTTCTTATTTCTTAGATATACAGTATTTTCTCATATCGTGTATTGATATTATCCTTCCTATTAAAACTATTGTTTTGTAGATCTGAAAGAGACAGTCGTCGTTAATCATTTTACACTCATTCATTTTATAAACAAAGGTTCACCAAACAATGTACTAACAAAGATTCGTGCAATAAAATCTATTTTACTGTTATATGTCTTATACGTAAAATTTATTTTTTTTAAATAAAAATTTTTAATCAAATTTTTTTTTACATAATGATAACACATATCTTATGTTTGCATAATTATAAATTTGCAGTTGCATAATTTATTAAGAACTTTTAGCAAACCAGTTCTTTTTTAGATTCAACAAAATAGATGAATTAAAAAATTTAATATTCAATGTCAAAATTATTTATTTATAAACTTACTATATATACTATCTTACCTTGATATATGTTCAAAAGTAATTTAATATTTATTTTACATTTTTATTCTTCAATTTAATGATTTTTATTGTAAAAATATTTTTAAAGCTTTGTGAAAACTAGTTTTTATTGGTCGTGCATCTTTTTTAAAAAAATTTCATATAGAAATAACTATACTCATGTATCATTGTCGTATATATAGTTATAGTGTACCATCTAATTAATCTTGCAAATGACTCATCCCTTCATGCCTGAGATAGAAAGTACCTCTTTTGTCTTGGTTGGGAGTCACTTACTATTTAGTGACTGCTTTGTATGTGTATAGGTATTAAAATCATATTGCAAAATGAAGTTCATAAGAATCAAAAGGGTACTATTTAAATAATTGGCTTCAGCAAACCTCATAACAGGACATCAGCCTTGTTAAACATACGTAACATTGAGTAATAATTAAAAATTATGCGAGCAAGTCACCTATTCTTAGCTACGATGGTACCTGTCGTCATAGCTGATTTTTGGTATAATGGAGTGTAAGTTTATAGTTTACAAATTCTTTTCTCATTGGCACACGAGGCGTCGACTTTGTCCTATGTAATTTCTATCCATTTCAATTGCTTGGGTTTGATCTATTCGTGAGTGCCTTATAATCAAAGTCGACGGCTGTCTTTTTTACTTGACTTGCATACTATCTATCTTCTGTTCTTCTGTGTGCTCTGGTCAATTTCCATTGATTTATCTATGTTGCTTCGTGTATTATGTGAACTATAATATTTTAATTAATCTGTTAATGTATATTTACATATATTATCAAGTAATGATTGGAATTGTTTATCTGTTGTGTCTAGTGATAATATGTATGAGATATTGTTACGTCATACTTCTTAGGAGATGTGCTCGACAAAGAAACACTCGCAAGGAATTCCCATTTATATAAGCAAAGTTGATCCTGTATTTATATATTACAATTTACTTCTTAAATATAAACATTATTGTTTGACTCAAGAAATATTGAAGTATTTGAACAAATGTTTTCCTTTAGTAGAAACAGAAAATTAATTATTTTAATTTTTTTATTTATTTGCTTCCAATGGGACAAGCCAATATACAGTGATAAACAATTTGAAAAGAGAGTCATTAACAATTCAAAAGATTTATAATTTCTTTATTTTAGTATTCAATTAATTTTTAATTAATATAATTTAAACATTTGACATAATAAAGCATATAATAAAATAAAGATTTTAATTTTTGCCTTATTTAATTTAATGCATTGCTTAATCAATTTGTTGTATTAACAATAAGTAGGTATACCTTAGAACAGACAAATACAATATCATTAATCATTTTTATTTTACCTTAAATTTTTTTCCAAATGTATATAATAATGCAAGTAATTTTAATTATGTTTAAACATGATATATTTACAATCATGAGAATCATGATTGTGCATGAAGTTTTAAACAAGATTTTTAATGAAGAATGTAAAATAAACAGTAAAAGATTGCACTGTATATGTTTTTTTTTCAAGTTATTCTGTTTTTTCAAGCATGTAATAAAAATTAATTGAAACCTATTATTTTATAATTTCACACTGCTTGATATCACTGCTGATACTACTTTCAGTGTATATAGCTCATACATTTTTGTATGTAAAATTTGAATTATATTTATTAATGGAAAAATCATTACAGATTTCTGCTATGGACCATGAAAGTATCAATCTGCATTTACATTTTCCTATTTGGATTACTCCCTCTTGTTTTTCGATACTCATATCAAGTACAAAAAAAGATACTTTTTCTAAATTTTGGTAAGTAATTTTTTTCATAATAAAGTTATTTTGATATATATTACAGTAGTTTTATTTTAATTTTGCATTGCAGTACACTGGCCTGTAGGAGTTGATATTTCAAAGCCTGAAAGTGTTGGAATGAAAGGAACAAGAAATTTTTATCTAACTACCGATGAAAACGTTAAAATTGGTGCTTGGTGAGTTAAATTTCATTCTATAATAATATCTATATTAACATACAGGGAACTGAAACCCATTGAACAAAAAAAAATGCTTGGAATTGCAGGCAAATATTGCCACAGTCTTTGATGAATCAGACCATTCCAGAAAATGAAGAAGCTTACGAAGCATTATTAAAAAATGCCAGCAGGCCAGTATTTTTGTATATGCATGGGAATAGTGGCAACAGAGCAAGCAGTCATAGAGTGGAGCTCTATCAATTATTCCAAAGACTTGATTTTCATGTGATTTGTTTTGATTACCGAAGTAAGTTTCAAACAATTTATCTTATTATATTTCCACAATTTTTTATATTAATATATTATATTTGTTTAATTGCAGGTTATGGAGATAGTGATAATGTTGACTTATCTGAAATGGGAGTCGTTAATGATAGCAAGTTTGTACTTGAATGGCTGATTAAAATTGTAAATAATTCAGCTCCAATTTTCGTTTGGGGTCATTCGCTTGGTACTGGGTAAGTAAAGTTAAACAGTTTTAAAATAGTACATGCATTTTTTTTAAATCATTAAACTATTTACTATTTAAGTTCATTCTAAAATTTCAATTTAATAACATGAAACATTAATTAATCTTTTAAAACATTTTTAAACTAATTTGCACAGGTTTTAAAACAATCATTTATTCAATATTAATTCTTGATTCTAGAGTGTCATCTCATGTTCTTGCAATACTTGCAAGTAATGGAATAAACCCAGCTGGGCTATTTTTAGAATCTCCATTTAACAATCTTGCTGATGAAATAACAGAGCATCCATTTGCTCAGGTATGTGCCAATTAAGTGTCGCATAAAGTTTTATGTGCATGCACAGAAGTTACTATATTTAATTATATTTCATGTTGATTCTTTTAGGTATTTAAACATTTACCCTGGTTCCATTGGATCATTGTGCAGCCTCTTTATGACAACGAACTGAGATTTGAATCTGATAAGCATATTGGAAAAATTCAATGTCCAGTTATGATTTTACATGCCGAAGATGATAATATTGTTCCATTTTCATTAGGAGAAAAGGTATATAATTACAAAATTTTTGGCCATTTTAAATAATATTTAGAATCCATTTGATTTTAAAAAAAATTTTTGACGTTTTTCTGTTTTAGCTTTTCATTGCTGCGAAAGCGTTACATGTTGATAATATGCAACGAATACAAATGACCAGAATAAACGCCTCATATGGACTTGGTCATAAATACATATGCCGGTATAAAGATTTACCAAGAATAATTGAGTATGTATATATTTTCACATAAAAGTGTAGATAATTTAGAATTAAAATTATGTAAATACTAAGAATGAAAATTCTGTTTTCAGAAATTTTGTAACGCAATCGACAGGAGCAAAGATATGAAGAAACTACCATAATTTTAGCGAATTCCCATCCCTTATCAATTTTCGCTGTTATGCGTCCTCAATGATCAGAGGTTCTGCTGATAATCAAATCAAAATATCACGATGACTGTACTCATGCGAATATGTGATGTATTGTGTGTTTTATGAGACAATTTGTCTGTCTAGTATTTGATGTGTCGATCATGTAAAAAAATCACGAAAGCGTCAACTGCACTTTCATCGTATCATCGTTAGTTACATAATTTAAACATTGCATCTGCAGATAGCAATGAAGAAGCATATTCACGCGCAATAACGTTCAGGCTATAATAAGTATTGAGCTAAAAACATTCCTTTAGCTAAATACCAAATTGCTTAAGAAATGTAATTTCAAGCAAATTATGATGAAAAGGAATGGTGTTTCCATGCCTGAGTGTTCCAAAACCTCGATTAAACGGACTAAAGTCATTTTAATTTATACAAAATGTAAATTATCATTCATATATCTTTACTACTTTTTTCGATTGTCATATTCATCTACTTGTAAAATAATTATAAATATAATATTTAATTTTTTAAATGTATAATAAAAATGATGAAAATCCAAAAAAACGATTTTTTATTTGCAATATATATTGCATGAATGTTTATAAATTTTTGTACGATTTTTTAAATAATTAATGAATAAGAAAATTATACTTGTTATGATGATTCCCAATACGTTCTCAGTCAAAATATTTAAAATTTAAATTTAGAAAAAAAGAATGTTTTATATAAAAGATAATTGTTTCAAAAACATAGAATGTATACTTTTCGACATATCATGATTAAATTAATAAATTGAAACTGCATGATGATGGCATCTAAAAATAGCAAAAGCGCGGGATCTTTTGAAACGCAGATGTCGCGGCTTCCAAACAACTTGTCCAATAGCCCGGAAGTATGCAGAGCACCGTCTACGCCAAGTAACTGGTTCGTGATCGGCGTTGCTCCTTTTCCATCTCTTGCACGATGGGTGAGTTACAAAACTTTGCACATGTCCCCGAAAATCCTTAAACATCCGCGTACTTGAAGGCTTTTGTTATAAACAATGTCGATAGTTCGATTCAGCGATTCGTCCTGCACAAAATTCAACTTGTATATTTTGGATTTTTCGCGAAACTCGTGCGAAAGTGTTGGTTAACCGCGACGCTGCCGACTGTTGTGATACCTACGTTATACACGTATTTCTATAGATATGATTCGAAATTTTTTTTATCAACGATTTATTTTTGTTACTAATTAGGAAATCAACTGATTGTTTGTTTTCGAAGTGTTTTGTTCGTGCGTTTGTTTGTTTTGTTGAGGTTAAGGGGACAGTGTTACACCGGACTTCTGGAGTGCTAGTGTTTATGTCCAATGGCCATTGGAAGTAGTGTTTTAATAAGTTTTAATATTTTACAGGTATCTCTCGTGACCACTGGCATAAAAGGCGTGCTACGGGTGGCAAGAGGAAGCCACTCCGTAAGAAGAGGAAGTTCGAGTTAGGACGTCCCGCAGCAAACACTAAGCTTGGACCTCAGCGTATCCACACTGTAAGTTTTTTTGCAATGCCCAAAGTCACTTAATTTAACGACTATATTAAGTAGTAACTTCTTCTCTTTTGAGAATTATCTCTAGTATCTATTTTTCTGTAATTTTGAAAAAAAAAAAAAACAAATGATGATTTCCTTACCTACTCTGAGTGCCATGCTGACATATTCCCACAGCGTACTGAAGCATCACCTGTTACTTTAACATTAGCATTTTTACTATGATTGAATTACTCATTTGTTGTTTTATTCTGTTCATAGGTACGCACGAGAGGAGGTAACAAAAAATACAGAGCTCTGCGTCTTGACTCTGGTAACTTTGCCTGGGGATCGGAAGGTAGAGCACGCAAGACTCGTATCATTGATGTTGTTTACAATGCATCAAACAACGAGCTGGTGAGAACCAAGACTTTGGTTAAGAATGCCATTGTTACCATTGATGCAACGCCTTTCAGACAGTGGTACGAAGCACACTATGCTCTGCCCTTGGGACGCAAACGTGGAGCTAAATTGGTTAGTATTTTGCATTTTATATTTTTAATACCTAGTATTAAAACCTTGTTTCAAACCTAGCCATGGTTTTGTTTAAAAATTACATTGAATAAAAATTATTACTAGTAGATAAGAGAAATACAATAATATTTAATAATTAAGTAAAATTATTTGTATCACTTACTATTTGTTTAATCATAATTTTTGCATTAAAAACTAATATAATTTATATGATGATACTCTTACATTATCTGAGTGCCATGATGACACATTCCCACAGCGTACTGAAGAACTACTAAGTTTTAATAAAATATTTATTTTACATTATGAAATAATATTAATTCATTCATATTTCATTACAGACTGAAGCTGAGGAGGAAGTCCTTAACAAGAAGAGGTCGAAAAAGGCACAGGCCAAGTACAAGGCCAGGCAGCGATTTGCCAAGGTAGAACAAGGTCTAGAAGATCAGTTTGCCACTGGAAGAGTACTTGGTAAATATTCTTTTATTTAAACAAAACTATATTTTAAGTTATGTATGTTCAACTATTCTTTTACGTTATTTCATTAATACACAATATTAAAATTGTCTTTTATTGATTAATAACTAAAAAAAGAAAAGTTACGAAACCCAACGTTCTAATTCTGTTTTTCTATTTCAGCTTGCATCGCTAGCAGGCCTGGACAGTGTGGAAGATCAGACGGTTACATTCTTGAGGGCAAAGAGCTCGAGTTTTACTTGAGGAAGATCAAGAGCAAGAAGGCGAAGTAAATTTGTAACATGAAAATGAATAAAACGCGTACATAAAAAAAATTTATTTCTTTTTCTTTATAAATACAATCACATTCCAGAGAATATTTATGAGGTCTCAGTCGTTAAACTATGTGTAACAAAATATTATGAAGAATGTTTAAAATTAGTATACATACTTTAATACAAAATTTAGCACTATAATGTACTGTACATTTAAAATGATAATTATAATAGCAACGTGACGATGATATTTATAACGAGAAATGTATGGCATCAAGTCGATATTTTTACATGGAGCTTGCGGTAAATATTCTAATTTCGTTGCAGATGTTACCATTCTGAAAAACAAGTAATTTTATAAAACACAGTATCTTTTGAATCATTTATAAGTTTAAAGTTAATTGCAAGGAATGTTTGTGGACTTTGAATGTGCACGTTCAATTTAAGGTGAATTAATAAAATTTGTTTGATATACCTGACAGTCCAATAATATTTCTTGCAATGCCAAACTAGTTAACTAGTTATTTCGATTCGTACTATTTATTGATGTTAAAATTTTAGTAGACAAGGGTCCAGAGCTTGTTTAGTGTAAGTCATACATTCAAAGGCCATACGAATTTTGTTATAAGAAAATTAAAAACAAATAAAATAAAAAAATCCAATTAAAGGATTAAGGATGAAATATAATTTACAAATAAGGTTAATAATAATCTTTATTTTTCATTTAAAAAAATCTGTTCTTTTTTAAATGCATTTCTCATGAAATAAACTTCTTAAAAATAAAACTTAAAACAATTATGTGTCGTTCACATATCGTCGAAACATTTATGGGATAAATACGTTCTTAAGGTAACCGTATAGTTAAATTTAAGAAGTCTATCGTATTCAGACAACAATTATGACATTTTATAGCTTTCTAATATTATCATAGAAATACGATTATTGCCGTTTTTTGTCAATCTATTTTGATTAAGGTTTAAAAAATACTCTGATTCCATGAGATTTTTTACATTTTCGAAAATATTAGAAAGAAGTTGCATATACAAAGACATTTTTCCAAGATTTACAGAACACTTAATTATCATTCATTACTTAATACTATTTAAATTTTACGATATGCTACTAATATTACGTGCACATTGTAGATTACTATGAACCATTTGCACTTCGGTACTTTTTATCATAAAAGTACTAATTAGTATCTGCGATCTTATTTCGTAAGTAATACGTTTGTAAAGATTTATATATCAAGTATTAACGTAAATAATAACAAAAAGTTACAAAAGTAAAAAAGAAAACAGGACTCAAATAAATCTCGCAATCAATTATAAAAAGCTACAAAATCATCAGAAAACGAGTTTCAAAGTTTGTGAGCACTTATCTGTCGAACAGTGTCCCTGTATCGTAAACGCAAAGGAAAAAAGGACACGAGACTATGTGTATTCAAGCCGACCTCAATAACAACTTTGACTTAGTGCTTAATCGAGAAAAGAAACGAGATTTATATATAAAAACGTAGCCGTCGTGGTTCACTTGAGCTCGACAGACTTACACGCACAAATTGACTCTCTAGGCCCTCCTCAGACCTGACGACTGTTGCGGTCTATTTATCACAAGCTTGGGCATCACCTGCTGACTTTTTAGCACCGAATGCAACGAAGACGATCCACTCTTTTGCTGTTGCTGTGGGGTTTGTTGAGTTTGGGTCTGGACTTTCGTTTTTTGACCACAGGTGCTGATGTGCGATGCCCAGTGTTTCTGTTGACATGGATAGTCGCAGTAGGCGGTGTTCCAGCAACAGTAGAACATGGCTTCACGGCCGCAGACGACGCACCACTGCTTGCGCTTCGTCTCCTCGATGCTGCGCAGCTTGTCAACCTCGGCCTCGCGACGAACGTCCTGGATGGCACGGAATTTCTCCACTTTCATGCTCGCTTTCATCTCCCGCAGAACGAGTTCTATGAAAAAAAAGAAAGATAAATTTAAATAACTATACTATTTTTAAAATTTTGTTATTCTGGCACTATGCTTTTCACTAATAAACCTTACCATTGTTGTGTTTTAATTCCGCCATCTCCTGCTTATGCTCCCACTTGAGCCTCTCCATCCTGAGCTTGAGGTAATGTATCGTTGCCTCATGGTGATTGACCACACTTCCGGCTCCCACTGCACTATTCTCTGCTGCTTCCTTTATTGTTTCTGCGATAAGCTGTGCCACTCGGTTTGCTAAATCTCTCGAGGTGTTGTGAATCTGGGCCGTAGCGGGACCAGCTTCAGGCGGAGGTAGTTCATACGATGAAGATCGCAGATCATTGCTCTGCGGAGGAATGTAGACCATTGCGTCATTGGCGCTTGCTGCTGCCTTCGTCAGCGGGTACGCCGATGATGAGGATGAGGGCGGCGTCACCGAAGTTGTAGGCGTTATGACCTGCGGAAAGCTCGGAGGTCTGTTTGGGAAGGACTTCCGCGCCTTTCCTGGCTTTCTCACTATCGGTAGCTGCGAATAAGATTAATTATAAAATAATTAATAATCATAGATTAATTTTTAATGTATACATTTCTTTATATAAATAATATAGAATCAAATAGTCGTTAGCTGTTGTGTTATCATTGATAATAATTGTTTTTTATCAACCGATGGAATTCATTGTTTTAATTCAAATACAAAGTAAACGGTTCTGTAATTTCCTTACCTTTGGTGATACATCGTCTTTAGGTTCTTGCTTGATTGCCGTAATCGGAGCACTTAACCTCGTATCTTTTTCGCTCAAATGTTTCGCCGACTCCGACGTATTAGAGTTCATAATATGATACATCGCTTTTTGATCCTTTTTCGCCGACACCGGTATCGCAGTCATCGGTTTACTGCTATTACTATTGTTTAAAGAATCGTCCTTGCTCTTCTGAATGTTATTCACTGGGAACCTCGTCGCCTCCTTGTTCACCGACTTGTTCAACACCTTATTCACCACCCTATTCTCCGATTGTGGTGATTTTGCACTGAACTTGGAATTAACAGGAACCAAATTCGAAGATTTTCTCATGTTTGGATGTATGTAAATCGTCTTTGGCTTTTGTCCTGGCGAAACGGTCTTTGTTGGCGAAACGTTATCGCTATGGTTCTGCAAGCTATTTAAACCAGGCATCGAATGTACAATAGTGTTGGGTTTACCGTTCGCGTTTTTAATTACATTGGCCTTTTTCGTTAAAGGCTCAGCCTCATGATCGACATCCCTTGCCGATGACAGTCTCTTGTTGGCGACGTTGCCCTTTAATTTTCTAATGGGTGTTATGACACTCTTCTTGGGAGGGCCACTATGGCTCAGTTCTATAATCTCGGCTATATCAGGTGATTCGGGCGATTTACTCTTCGACTTCTCCTTGTTAACGTTATTGTTAACAAGCGGTGTTGACGTCGCGGGGGGACTTCTACTTCGACTTTTACTTGTTGGATCGACGATGATGGTTTCAATCTCGGGACTCACTTTATTTACAGGTGAAGGTTGAGGAGAGTCTACGGTCTTCTTCTTTCGAACTAATTTACGCTTCTCGATGGGGGTACTTTCAGCCACCCCATTTGTAGTTGCCGCGATGGTGCTTTGTGGCTCCGGCTGCGGTTTTTTATCCGCTTTCGGTGTCACCGATTTATTGTTCACCGGTGTTTGTTGCGAATCTGCCTTCGGCGTGACAGTTCGGGAATTTTGAGACGGATCGTAGTTGGGGAGTAGCAACTTTATCTGCGTGGGATCGTGAGGATCATACTGGACTTTTGGTGTCGCGTACCTAAAATAAATATCGAGATATTTAGATTAAAGTCTCATTTTAAAAACGTTTATGTATCCAAAAGAAGATAGTCTAACGGACCTAAATTCTCCAAAAACCTGTTCGAGTTTCTTGGAATGCTCCTCAACCTCCTTGACGCACTGCTCCATCTCAAGCTTCTTCTTCTTGGGCAATGCCACAGGAGGTTCCTGGGAGTAGAGGAAGATATCCTTAGGCGAAACCCAGGCCCGGTCGTGCTCCCCGAAAAAGCGCACATCCACGAGACCTTGGGTATTAAGCCTTGGCATCGCTTTTGCAGGCCAGAAGGGGAATCCCTTCAGCTTGGCCCAGACGATTGGATGTGGCCTGCGGCATGGCTCGACGAACCAGGAAGGCAGTGGTCGAGGCAGGTTGCGCCCGTGTGCGAAACAGTCCGGGCAGGCCTCGATCTCCGATACCTCCTGTCGTGCCACCTTCAGCATCTGCTTCGCTGTGTTCGTCAGCTTCGACGTATCTGCATAAACACCACCACCTATAGTAGTGTTGTTTTCGAGAAAAGGAGAAGTAGTGATAAACATAATTGAAGGGGAAAATGGATAACTCTAAACGGGTTAGTCGGATGGATGATGCTGCGCTCTTGGTGCGAGATTGATGTTTGGATTAGTTGTGAATATTGCCAATGGCCCAGTTTCCTTCGTTGTGACGCAGCACTTGACATTAGTCTTAAATGTTGTGCTCTAAACTTTTCATGACATCATGAATCATTATAGTAAATATAGATAATGCAATAATGTAAAAATATACCTTAAGAAAATAAGTAGAACCTTGAAATAATTTATATCTAGACGCAATAATTAGCTCTTTTATACCAGTTACATAACAAGGCTAAAATTACGCCACACTCAAAATGATATTTTTTTCAATAGAAAAACGAATATAAAGTTCGTAATACACTACAAATAATATACCTTTTTAATCATAAAAAAAAATGTGACCTAATTTCTGATGCATTACATTATGCAAATAATACAGCTCTTTTACATAGCTAATTATTTACAATGTATTATGATGCAACAAATTGCAGCAATCCATTGTTAAAATAATGTATGAAAAATAATTAAATATGCGAATGATAAAAAGAAATAGTATGATAAGAAAGGCTTACACGTGTTAAAAACTATACAGTTGTGTTGAATCCATTTTGCATCAGCCATAAAAGCATCTGTACTACCATAAAGTTTGGCACGAACATTAGATTCAAGTAGGCTTAAATCCATTGGTTTCACGACATATTCTAGATAATTAGGAACTTCATTTAGATCGACTGCTTTCCAGAAGGGCTCAGACTGAAAATATTAAATATAAAAATTACTACAAGAATTATACATGAATCATTGTGTACGAAGATTATAGAAAACTAAAATTAAATTAAAATGAAAATAGCTCGTGCCTCCATTCCCTATCTTAAATAAATGCAGAATTCTCATTTACCCCGTGCTGATCCCGCATCCTCTCAACGACATGCTTGAGCATCATGCACAGCTGGTCCACGGTAAGCTGGGACATGGACTGGCTGCGGGTTTCCGTATTTTCGGCCTGTAGTATACCTGCGCACTCGCCACATATCCAGTTGATAACGGAGAGTGGCGGGGCACCGCCCATACATCTGCGGTGCCATGACCTCGGGCAGGCGCTGCATTGCGCCTCGACCGACTCCTTGTGGCAGCGCCAGCAGAATCGGTCGGTCTTCGTGTCCAGGCGCGTTCGCTTGCTCGCCACGCCACCACTGCCGACGCCTCCATTTTGTTGCTGCTCCACCGGCGAGTTGCGAACTGGCGGTGTGCTGTAACATAAAATTGGAAAGTTTAATTGCTATGATGAAGAATGATGATTTTTTTCCAGTCATTAGGCTTTCATACTCTGTGTAGTAAATATGCTATATGGAAGGGCAGATAGGGGTCATGAATGTTGTTTATTGACTTGTTGTTTTACGTTAAATAATATTGATTCAGTTATAGCTGCAGTATTTAAAGTATGATAAGCATTTCTTTGAATCAAGGCAAATTGTTTCTTGGCATTCTCTTGGTTTGTAACATTTGTTCGTGTGCTACAGCAAACATATGTTTACAATTTAACACAATTAATGAGATGATTTGACTGATTCACTAATACTCTTACATAATGCATGCTCTATAAAGATTTTTCGCATAGAATATTGTTTCGAACCCAAATTATTACAATTGCTTACAAATATAAAGAAATTATAGTAATTTTTCTTTTGAAAAAAAAAAATTCTGATATCTAAGCGTGTTATCTCTGAAACTTACTTTGTGCTTTTTCGTTTCCTGCTTGTTTCCTTGGTATCTTTAAGTGTAACTGAGGTTACTGCTTGAGTAGAAGTGTCCAACTCTGTACTTTCTGTTTCTTTAGCTACCTCTGTATCCATTGCTGATTTCTCGTCATCCTTTTTACTTTCTTTCTCTTTTGTTATAGAATCATTTGGTAGGATATTGATTTTTGCACTATCCGTATCCTCTGGCTCAACAATGTTCTTTTCAGTTTCATTTGTTTTTCTAGATGTGTCATCTTCATTTTCTTCTATCACCATGTTGTCAGAACCATCTGTATCTGATTCATTTTCACTTTCTTTATCTTCTACAGAATCAGAAACTTCCATTTCTTTTGAAGTTTCCAAATTCTTGTTCTCAGTGGTTTTATTTGACTCCATTTTTTACAGTTTGGTCTAAAAGTATCTGCAACAGAAGTAAGAAACTGTAGCATTGTTTACGTTTTATTGATATTCTGTTGCTATTTGATATTATACTAAAATGTACCTATAGTATGTACATTAACCTGATGCTAGCACACCCGCACTGATAAGTGTAATTGGAAAGCTTTAGTGGTTTCATTTACACAATAACTTGTTAAGATAGTTATGCAAAGAAAACAAGTAAAATCAAGCTGAGTAAAAATTAATTTTTCTTCATTACTGTTAGTTGTGAGGATGCCAGAGAGGCTTTTGTGCAACTCTGCAATGAGTCTATAGTTGAACTACTTCAACACAGAGGGCAATACTTTCCCCCAGTATCTGGCTGCTAATATAACTACATGCTAGATACGTGATCATTATTTTAACAATATATCCCTTTAAAAAATAACAATTATAATGACTGTTTATTTTTATTGCTTATTTCTCAAACCAATTAAATAGTATCAAAATTTATAAGCAATAACCAGTAATTGGTACCCTATATCTGAAGCTTGGTACTAAATTTCTATGATTTTAATTCATGATTTTTTCTCAGAGAAAACAAGCTCAAGTTAATACATGTGAACATTCTTATAATAATACTCTTTTCGGACCTCAGATAATATCTGTTATTTATAGTCAGTTGTTGAACTTCTGAGCCTGAAAAGCCAGTGTCTTATTATCTACATATTAGCAACTTTGTCTGTCTGAAAATTCACTAGTAGAAATTATTATGATACCAATTGCATGTTGACATATGTATTAATAAACTCTAAGTTGGATTCATAAAAAAATTAAAGTACAGAAAGAAATCTTTACATATGAATCTGTTGCACTCTCAGAATCATTTTATAACTGTGCAAAGCTAATACTGATTGAAAATATTTAGATCAGGTTAAATATTATACAATATATTACATTTAGCACGCATATACATATTATGAATTTGCATATCATTTTTATATTTTTTTTCCTTATCAAATAAGAGTTTGAACTGTGCTTGTTTTATCAATGTAAAAATATAACACTTGTTCGAATTATCTTGCTCTAAAATGGAACTTTTTCAGAAAGTTACTAACACAAACTGAACCTATACTAGAAAGAGGCTAAGCGATATTTTGATTTTTTGCCAATATCTTGACTTTCTATTCCATTTATGAAATATGATAAAGACATAAGATATCTTCCTTGTCTCAAACAGGACAAATAACTCCAGATAAGAGGAATCAACTTGCAGCATTGCAACCACTAAAAGACGCTCAATCACAATTATAAACCATACTCTTTATAGTTTCAATCCCATATAAACTCAACCAATTCATTCCTCTTCAATCAACTAAATCCAACTATTCCCAGAAATGCTTAAAGCCTACTAAAAGAAAAAAAATGCAACCTGCCTGACTAGCCACTTGTACCTCAGAGGGTCAACAGCAGCATTTTTACCTTTCGCTGGACTCAAGGCTGCAACAGACGTATCATCCTCATCATCAGACAATCTTAACTTGGGATGCCTCGCGTTGAACGTCTCATCTCCAGGATTCACCAAGTCGAGCCACGTCCTTGTCAGCTGCTCTCTCGATTCCCGGCGTCTCAACAGTCTTTTTTCTTGAAACCAGGGTCTTAAGCTGATACCTGCCTCGCAGGCCGCAATTCAGGCTCGTCGTGGTTGCGTCGTCTAGTTCTGTCTCTGTCTCGCCACCGAGCTTGAAGTTGTTCGGCAAGTTGTTGACGGCGATTGGTGCCTCCATCTCGTGAAGTCTACTCCGAACTTTACCGGCCGTACTACGGCTATCACGTGGGTGGCGAGGACTGTTGCGGACGTTGCGGTGCTTTTGATGACTCTTCTTCTTGCGCTGATAGACATCAAGTTTCTTCGACTTCTTCGCATCTTTTTCTAGAATAGAATTTATTGAAATTATTATTTATAAATTTTTTGGTACATTTTTTCTAACGCTTTTTATGTCTAGGTATCATCGATTCTAAAAGTGTCTTCTGCTATTACTTCATAAGTTTCTGTTGCATTGTTGTCAACGTTTTTTTAACTTAATTATTATACTAATGTTGAAAATACTAAAAAAGTACTTTAGTGATCGAACATTTACACGCTAACGATTTACCCTAACTCATTCGAATTTTGTCATAATAGACGATCCGATCTGGCGGTAATTTATCGCGATATCATAGCTTGGTAAAACGAAAACTTCAATAGCTATTAGGGTGATAAATTTGGATAAAAAATCCTATACAAGCCAATAAAAAATTTGAGCTATATTTTCGTAATTCACAAATGACAATTATAATACTTAGCTTTGTAGTAGGAAAATTGTTATTGTGTCAAAAAAAGGAAAAAAAACAAATAATAATATATATATATGACGCTTTTGCATAATAATAAATAGGTATAAACTGACGGCCTCCTTACAGAGCAATTAAAGAACAATAAAAATGGCATTGCATAATTGAAACTATAATAATATTAATTTGTAATATATTTACGAACAATTTTTTGAAGGTTAGTTTTCTGAATAAAAAATAAAACAAAATTATTCAAACAAAACAATTAACAAACGTAATTAGATGAAATAAAACTTGATGATTGAAGATATTACCTTAGTAATATCACGATTTCCAGTAAACGTAATTTTTCATCGATGCTTTTGGCCAATAATAACAATAAAGTCAGTGTCCTTTTTCATCCAAAAATTAGGTTAGATTTCTTTGGAGATTTCCCAAACATATAACACACTCCTGGAAGCAATAGATTTATCGTTTACACTCGTCTATTGATTGATCAACAAGAATATACACATAGAGTATTTATTGCAGCTTACCTGCTGTAATCCGTAAAACTAAAACACGCCTGCGCATTTGATGCAATAAAAACATCAAAATTCTCGTCGAGCACGCATCATCAGCTGCTGAAAGGTAAAATTCGTTGTGACAGCGAATTTCCGATGATACTGATATTTTCGAGGTCGACGAGAGACGTGTCTGATGATGGTTCAGAGATTACGTTGATGATAAAAGATGAGGCGTCGATGATGACGTTTTGATACAAAACTGCTCACTATTTTTTTGCAGCTGATCCGCCGAGGGAAGTGAACGTCATAGTCACCCTTTCGCCCACTCGTGGCCATAATCACAACAACTTTTTGCTCTTTGTGCGAGAAGAGATTCTCAGAGCATGCGTGTGAGAAAATATTGTTAAAAAGTCTCTGTAAGTAATATTTTTTTGTTAGCTCTCGCATACAACTATTCATTTCACGGCTTTTAAGTAACTTTTTTTATCATTTTCTGGCACGTTGGCATGATTTCTTTACTCTGCAGTTCATAAGATTTTTTGAAAATAATAATTATCATTAATTAAACGATATAACTTAATTTGTTTACTCACTTCCTCCTACTATACATGACGAAAGTGATCGACTTCTCATCAGAACCGTATAACATCACTCATCAGCTGTGTGTATTAATGATTTTCATTTCGGAGCAGGTCATCTTATACTCCCCTCCACTTTTGGACGTTTAAAGCTCTGCAACTTGCCGCGTTTCGGAGCAGATAAGTACATATAGCAGCATTAGCATAGCAGCAGCAAGGGCAGGATAACAGTTTCGAGAGGTTATGCGGAACTGTCAAAGTGTTGTCGGTTTTCTAAATTACAATTGACGGCTCGCGTCAATCGCTGATTGATTGTCGGGCAAACAATGGAATTTGGCGAACTGATTTCAATTCCTCGAGTCGACAATGTGATATTAACCGACAAAACAAAAGAAAGGACCAAGTCTTGTAAAATAGAGGGGACACTGTGCATCAGTGGACATCACCTTATCCTTTCTGATGGACAGAAGAACAACCGACAGGAGCTATGGGTAACTTTATTTTATTTATCTTTGTGGTTACCCTTAGTTTTTTATTAGTGAGTAAAAAATCATTGATTATGTTGCGTGTAACGGATGTGGAAATGTGTACTTGTGATTGATAAGATTGTTTACAGTTACAGATATATTTCATCTGATATCCACAAAAATTTAATGGGTGTATACAATATGTGAATTAATATTTTTGTAGCGTTTCATATTTTGAGATAAATATAAAACAGCTGTTTTTATTCATTGGATTAGCAGATGATGTATAGCTGTTGCAAATAATCAATAAACTTTGTACATAATATAGGACAATCATTTCTATACTATGAACGGATGTAGATACATTAATGCATTAAAAACTAAACAGTAATATTATTTTCAGCTTCTGTACCGTAATATCGATGTCATGGAAAAGAAAATCAACAACCAAATTCCTGGAGGTAGTATACTTTTAAAATGCAAGGATTTCCACATTTACCAATTAGATTTTGGATCTACAAATGATTTAGTCAAAGTAGCACAATCCATAGAGAAATTATCATGCCTAGGTAAGAATATTCTTGAAGCATTTACAAAACAAAGTCACGTGTAATCATAAAAGAACAATTTTTTTTTTGTTTCAGATCAAACGTTGCAATATCCCTTTTTCTATAGACCACAATCACTAAGCAATTCCAAAGTACAAATAGAAGATGGATGGACTGCATTTCAGCCACTCTCAGAGTGGTCCCGATTATTAGCAGCTCATGGTGATGAGTGGCGCATAAGTCATTTAAATAAAGACTATAAAGTCTGCAGTTCTTATTCTGCAGAGGTGATAGTACCTAGACACATAGAAGATGAAATAATAGTTTCATCTGCTAATTTTAGAGATAGTGGTAGATTTCCTGTTCTGTGTTATAGGCATGATGGAGGGGTACATTGTTTTGCATTACACTGGAAATTTATAATAATTATAGTATTTCAATTTGTACTTATAATTAATAAATTTCAGGGTATTTTGATAAGAAGCAGTCAACCAATGTGTGGCCCAACAGGAAAACGATGTAAAGGAGATGAAATGCTTCTAAATTCCTATTTGAGACCTGGAAAAAGGGGGTAAATATTTTAAATATTCATGACAAACTTTGCAATTTTTTTTCTTGAATTTTACTTTCATAACATGAATTGTTTATTAGTGTCATAGTAGACACAAGAAGTCTGACACAAGCACAGAATGCTAGAACCAAAGGAGGAGGCACAGAGATAGATGCCGCCTATCCACAGTGGCTCAAATCTCATAAAACAATTCCGCGCGCTACCGATTTGTCAGAGAGCCTATCCAAGTTGGTAGAAGCCTGTAATGACTTGACCAGCTCCACCTCTCAGTGGCTATCCAGAATAGATAATAGCAAGTGGTTGTCAGCTGTACAAGATGCCATGAATGCAGCATGTGTCACTGCTCAGTGTCTTGAACAAGAACAAACTGCCGTTTTGGTGCATGGTATGATGCTGGATTGCTAACAATTCGTGTTTAATTCATAAGATAAATTCTTAACTTATACTTCGTATTGTATAATTACAGGTGGTAGCGGGCGAGATACCACCCTCATAGTAACTAGCTTGGTGCAAGCAATTTTGAACCCAGACTGCCGAACCGTAAGAGGCTTACAAGCGTTGATAGAACGTGAATGGTTGCAAGCTGGTCATGCTTTCTACACCAGAACTCGCCACGGGGCCTATTATACTTATGGACAGAATCCACAAGATGCCCCGACGTTTCTCCTATTCTTAGACTGCCTCTATCAATTACACCATCAGTTCCAGCAAAGTTTCGAATACACGACTGAAATGCTCGTCGAAATTTTCAATCATGCCTACTCTTCTAATTACGGAACGTTCTTAGGTACGTTTATTTCAATAAATATATTTTAAAATTTGAATTTAAAATGAATATCAATTTTTTATTACAGGCGATTCAGAATCCGAACGGACCCGTTTAAAACTATCGGGTCACACGTACAGTCTCTGGTCGTACATGAACCAGCCAGACGTCTTGGAGAAGTATATGAATCCTTTATACGAGCCAAACCCGGGTATAATTTGGCCGAGCGTTGCCCCTGTTAGTATAGAGCTTTGGCGTGAGCTCTACCTTGGGCACAATGCAGCCGCGCCCTGGGATGGCCTACTCCGTTGTGCCCTTGAGATAAAAAACAAGCACCAGTCAATCAAGCGAGCTGCCGTAGAGTTGCACCAACAGATTCGTCAGGCTTTCGACGAGTCGGATCTGCTACTTTCCGACAATAACTCATCTTCTTCTGCTGCAAGCGGTAGTTGTACGTACAACAATTCTCAGCAATTGGACTTGCAAGAGGAGACGATTCATCGTAAGCTATCTCAACTTAGTTTAGAGCGGTCGCAGAACACTTGATACAGTCCACTGTCTGTGCATGTGCACGCGTAAGGATGATCGACGCGATGTGCATTATTAATGAGAAATGATCTGCAGATTGGATGAGAGAGCTGAGTGGTTGGAATTTGAATTGGATTTTTTATTGTTTTTTTAAACGGCTTAAGGGGTCTCAATGTCAACATTATCTGTTGAATTTATATGTAATTTTCGACATTTTTAAAGATTTTTTATGAAATAAACGGGAGGCAGACATTACTTGAGCACGCTTCCCCGCTTTCCTAAGTGCGTAAAATAACGAATCGCCTCGAATTTTTTCATTTCTAAAAACGATTTTTTTCAGTAAATCTAATGCTTTGTTTTTCCCGCTTACTATTTATAAATTCAACATATAATATTGTCATAATAGAGGTCCCTTAATTAAGTTTTTATGTGATCTTATTGTAAATTTATCTTTAATGAATTGTGTATAATACAAATGAAATTGATCCCAAAATATTTTCTAGGGATATGCATAATAATTAGTTGATTATGTATGATACAATTTTAATTTTTAAGAAACTGAAAGTGGATATTTTAATCAAATTAGATTATCGTAAGATAATATTCTAATAATGCAATAAACATTCTTCTTTTTTTATGCATAAGTGGTAATCGATTGGATTCAAATTCCAATTACTCATTATTCTATTAACGGAAACTCAAAAATAACAATACGATCATTACTAATATGAAGTATTTCGTCTTCGCACTATCGTTATTGTATTTATATTACGCATTTTCTGGATCAATTACTAATATGTATAAATGATCTACAAACGATAGTAACATATACATATTTTACATTGTCCGATCGATGTTGACGTATAATTAATGAAATATATATATGTATATTGCAAAGGTGCAAAAATATTTTTATCGCTATGCCGAGTAACAAAATCAATTGTAACATGTAAGATTATTGTAGATTGTCTTGTTTCTATTGAAATTGATGTATTAATTATTTCCTCTTCTAAAGAAGACAGATATAAAATGAAGATACTTATGCATAAATAGGGCTACAATATTTTAGATGGATAAATAATTGTCACAAATAGAAGTTAAAAGTGTCTTTTCTATGAGAATTGTAAAATATCTGTAATGAAATTGTGTTATTTATATTTGATTTATTCAGAAAAAATAAGTACTGAACATAATTAAATGAATATTTTAATCTAGAAACGGTTTTATTTCGATATGCTATAAAACGAATATATTTTTCAATATGCGATTTTCAATAATGATACTACAGCTGTTAATTAAAGCAAACGTCAATATTCGTCAGTATGTATCAAATCAAATGTTTATTTATATTAAAAATGTGTGAAATACTCAAAGCCGTAAGAAGTTGAAGTATGCAGAATAAATACAGCAACTAAAATGTATTAATTTTTATATACGTTATAACAAAGGTGAGAGCACGTGTCGATCGCACGCTGCATACACGCAAAATATAAATGGACGTTTGCAGTTAAATAAAGTTCTTACAGTCAAATATTAAATATACATTTAAAGTAATGATTGTTGCAAAATTGTCTGTACGAGAGCGCTTCGCTACACGCAAAAAGTTTGTAATCTTGCGATTGCAAAAATCACAAAAGATCCAAAGCGTTTGTCATTCATTATAGAAGAAACGATTAGGACGGATATACTGTAGTATTTGTTTATAACAACATTTTTGTTAAATGGATTTAGAATATAGCACAAATCTGATTTTATGGAATTTCGTAATAAAAAGATCGAGACAAAATTGCAAGATCTGAAGAATGTTTTCTTTACCTTCAAATTCGTATTTAGTGCTTGAATAATAATGAAAAAAAATTGGCGTGACTGTGCATTAAGACTAGTAGCAAATTAATTGACTAAATTCAAACCCAGAAAAAGAATATACTTGATATTGTAATAGATCCATCATTTCTTGACGTGAGAACGTAAAGTACATTGAATCAATTTTAATAACAATATCAAACTTTTAAAAAATCAAATACGATTTCAAAACGAAATTCACGTAAAATTAAACAATCGATATTAGCAATAAATAAGGCCCTTAAAAATGCTCATTATTGGTTTCTTTGAATTCCGTCAGCTCGAAAATCGATCTCAAAAAATTTATTTAAATTCTGCAAAAGCTCTCATAATTGTGTATCTTACAAATATACTCCAAAATAATGTATTTGAGCCTCTACTGTCTTATAATACACAAGTATCCAAGTACATACACATGCACAAGCCTTTCCATATTATAAAAGCGTTTGCGCGAGCTCTCGGCCTGGGATTTTTACCGTTATTTGGGAACGTTCAAGAAAGGACGCTCCGAGACCAAGCCGCGCGCGAGAGAAGAAGCAGCAGCTTCGAGAGAAGAGAAATATATAGGGGAGAGAGAGATGCGAAGAAGAAGAAGAAGCAGCAGCATCAGCATCATGGGAAAGGTAGAGAACGAGAGAAGGACGGGACGAAAGAAGAGAAGAGACGAGCGATTGGGGGGAGGAACGCGGCAGGTGTTCTGACACAAAGAAACCTAAAGAATCCCGGAGCCATTAGCTTGGATCCAAACTCTCTCTCTCTCTCTCTCTCTCTCTCTCTCTCTCTCTCACCAAGCTTATATAGATATATACTGTGCAAAACTGCTCCGTTTGCTTTTCCACCACATCTCTCTTCTCGCCGCATAAACAATCTCCGCGCGTGCTTACGTGCTAAGTTTATATAAGCATTATTGGTTTACAAAGAAAATTACAAATTCGCTCGCGTATGTACATACAAACAGCAGATTCAAATAAGAAACGAGTTATTATAAAGGAGTGAAGGGGAGGGGGAAAAAATCGTCGACGACGCTTATGTCTCGGTGTCTTTGGGTCCAACATCCTTGGATGAGTGTGGATCTAGTCACGAATAGCAGATCAAAAACGTGGACTGAATTCAAACCCATCCAGGGCTACCGGACACTCGTTTCTCTCTTCTCTTCCTCTTCGTTCTCCAGGTGTAGAGTATATACTTATGCCTCGACGCCGACTCCAAAAAATATAATATAAGTCTATAGCAGCGCGAGGTCCCCGCATCCAAGTCCCTCGAGCGCAGCAGGTCTACTGACGAGGCCCCCAAAAGAGGGGAGCTCCGCGAACGCGGGATACCTGAGAGCTCGACACCCCTCTCTCTCTCTCTCTCTCTCTCTCTCTCTCGTTCTCTACCTGCTCACCTTTCTTCGGGGAATTTCTTGACAGAGGTGGGGGATATAGGAGGATAGACAGAGAGAGAGACTGTGTATAAGCTCGAATCTCGTCGTTGTGAGTAGCGCGGGCTCAAAAAACTGGATGAGGGGGAGAGGGAGGTGGTCTCGAGTGGACCGCGCTGGATTGGAAGGAAGCAGCATCGACTGACCCAATCTCTTATTTGCTTGTATATGTGTATGCGTGTATGTATGTATGTACAATGTGGATGCGAGAGATTCAAAAGCGCCGGTTTTTGCGCGAAACGTGGACCAACGGTTTTGCGGCGGTTGCGAAAGCGATTTTTCCACTTGAGATCTGATGTTTTTCAATTTTGCGCACGTGGGCACGCTTCTGATTATGTCGGATTGTAAATTAACTAATAGGAGCGAATTTTGACGCGTAGACTTGCTTTATTAAAAATAATTCATCTAATTTGTTTCTCTGTACAAAAATAATTTATTTTTAAATCAATGTCAACTTTCTCACCGACATACTGTGATTGTCAATTCGAATTTCATTTCTTAGGGATTATGAAATGTTGTCATCGAAGTAAAACGTCAAACTTAAATAAAAGAAAATAAATTAATGATAACAAATTCAAAACTTGATCAAACCATTAGCTCTGTCTAAGAGATTTTTATATTATATTTACGTTTATAACAAAATTGTTTCCATTTTATATAAAATTAGAAACTTCATATATTATTACTTCTTTTTTGTTGAATTTTAAACTTTATATACTAATTTACAATAATACAACGTCTTTGGATAAATTCAAAGAACAATCACTGAATTCAATTTCATTCCCATAGTCGTTCCCTTACTTTTGCTATTTACATACAATTTCATTCACTCCAGGAATGTTTATACATAGAAAACATAAATCAGTACTAGTGCTATAATGAGGCATGTGAAAAGCATGCCACACACCAGAATGAATCCGTCTGAACGAGCTCTGTTCTCTATCAGTCTCATAGTTGTATTAGACAGCCCTAAGGTGTTACCGATATCAATTAAACGCTTATGTGCTCCTTTGAGTGTATACCTCTGTGACTGCAAGCTGTCCATAATACCGAAACCTGTCTGGAGCATATTGTCAACTCCATTGATTGAATTGCGCATGCTGTTGTTATGTTGTATGCTGTGATCAATCATGATATCCACATGATCATTGGTGGTGAATTTGCGAGATAGAAGAGCTTCTCTTTCTGCATCCTTTCTTTGTTTGCTTAAAATTGTCTGCTTCCATTTATTCAGAGCTGATGACAGATGTCTACTTTCATATTTCAACATGTCTACTTGCATCTTTGCATTTTGCCGCTGTGATATAGGGCCCTTTGAGCACAAAATGTCCAGCCTATCACAGTTGCTGCAAAAAAATATTGTTTATCATACTTTTTGATACGATTGATTTTTTGGATTTGCTATTCGTATATTTATTTCAAAATAAGAAAAAAAAAACATGTAATCTCATCAGATGTCCATTTCTTTTCTCGTTTTAAAGCTTGAGATCTTTTGACAGAATTTAAAATCTTCTGAATTATTCAAATCTATTACAACTGCACAGAGGAAAAAGATATGAATTGAAATTCACTCAAAATGATTCAACACATTATCGGATGATGCCTTTAACAATCAACATATGCGCGAACAAAAAAGAAGACTACCTGTTAATATTCTGAATTTTTGTTTGGATTTCATGTTCAACCGCTGCAACGTCAAGGTTAGGATCTTTTTTCTCCAGCTGGCTGAATAAGTGCTGTAACTCTTGCACCAACTTGTTCGTTTTGTGGTAAAGCGTCTCCATTTTTCGTCGTTAATATTGTTCCCGGACGAATTTTCAAAAACACTTTAGCCACTAAGCAACATAACGAAAGTTGTGACGTGTACGATTTTTGTGGGCTTTTAGTTCGTTCGAGAAATTCCGCACATGACGACATCACAGGACAAATTACAAGCGAAAGATTTGTTGGCAATCGAACGAAAAGCGCTGATTGGCCAGTTTGTCGACGCCATTGTACAAGTTCTCGGTATTAGTTTTGGTTGTAAACAATTATTTTCACTGACGGCTCATGTCTAGTGTGTTGTTAAACAATGAGCGATTGTTCAAGCGTTACAATAATGAATTATTTTGTAACAGAATCGCAGTGTAGTTTGTTATATTCATATTTATGAATTATAATCGTCAATTAAAAAATAAATAAAGAATGATTTGAGCGTTTCTCTATTATTGCATCGTTTACTCGAATTCTTCACGTTATTTTGAAATTATGCATGCTCCTCCTGAAAATGGCGTCGATGCCGAGAATCGAACTCTCACTTGAAAGACTCTACAGTTGTGAAAGCATGCAATCTGCTATAGAAGCGGACATGGACTGTAGTTGAGTTAGCCTACAACCTACAAATATTATTTACAAGTTTACAACACACATGCCTTTTAAGTTGTGACAGTTACACATTACAAGCATGTTTAGTGGTGTCTAATTCAATTGAAAATCATTAATTTTATAAATTTTCATAATGGATATAGGAGAATTGTTGTCTTACAAGGTAAGTTTACTTACAAGTTATGTAAACAATGAATTAATATTTTGATTTCGGTAGACAATATTTATATAACTATCAGGATTTTTAAAAATAATTATAATTATTTTTTAGCCTCCCAATACTCCGAAACGTTCAGCACCAGGTGAAGATGACGATGAAGATGATTGGGATGCCAAAAGATCGAAAAAGGTTATCAAAACACCGTACCATCCTCGCCAAAGACACACAAGACACGTTGCTCCTGAAACTCCTACTCCTGTAAGAGGAACCCCTCTAAGAACTCCTGTAAGGACGAGCGAACCACCTACTCCAATTCGTGCAGCACTTCCTGCTCCAGAGAATGATGTTGTGGAGCCACAACTAACTCAAGAGCAAAAAGCAGATATCTTGAAATATGTTGAAACAGAAGCTGCAGAGGTAGAGCCTCTGGATGAAACAAATTTGAAGAGAATGATTTTGTTGTTTGAAAAAAGAGCTTTGAGAAACCAGGAAATGAGGGTGAAATTTCCAGATCAACCTGATAAATTTATGGAGTCAGAAGTTGAACTTCATGATGTTTTACAAGAACTTCATGCTGTTGCAACTAATCCAGAGCTTTACCCTGTGATGGTAGAGTTGGGTATAGTGCCATCTTTGCTAGAATTATTGGCACATGAGAATACCGATGTTGCAGTAGGAGTTGTAGATTTATTACAAGAGCTCACGGAATCTGATGTTTATAATGAAGCAGCAGAAGAAGCTGATACATTGATAGATGCATTGTTGCAGCAACAAGTCTTTGCTCTACTGGTACAAAATTTGGATAGACTTGATGAATCCATTAATGAGGAAAGCGATGGAGTCTTTAACACGTTAGGTAGAACTTTATTTCACTTGCTTTAACAAAAAACTTACAAAGTATTTTAATAACAATGGTCTTTTATGTCGGTTGCAGCTATCTTTGAAAATTTATTAGAGACAAGGCCAGAATTGTGTATAGAAGCTGGCAAACAAGGTTTGATAACATGGTTGTTGAAAAGAATAAAAGTGAAAACCCCTTTTAACACAAACAAACTTTACGCTAGTGAAATTTTGTCAATCCTGCTTCAAAACACTCAAGAGAATAGGCTTTTATTAGGTGACCAAGATGGAATCGATGTGCTTCTCCAACAGTTGGCTGTAAGATTTTTGTTTTAAAATATAATTTAAACATTATATTTATTATTAATATTTTATTTTCATTTTAGTATTACAAAAGGCACGATCCCCAAACAGATCAAGAACAGGAGTTGATGGAAAATCTGTTTGATATCTTGTGCTCCAGTTTGATGGAAACAGTAAACCGCGAAAGGTTCTTAAAAGGTGAAGGGCTTCAACTTATGAATCTTATGTTGAGAGAAAAGAAAATGTCACGAAATGGTTCACTAAAGGTAAATTAAATAAATCAAACCATTGTTTTTGTTGAAAATAGCAATTTATTCTAAATTCGATTGTATTGTTAAAAAGGTACTTGACTATGCAATGAATGGTGCTGATGGTAAAGATAATTGCAGTAAGTTTGTTGATATTCTTGGTCTCAGAACAATATTCCCCTTGTTTATGAAAACACCGACGAAAAATCGAAAAAAAATCGTTACTGCGGAGGAACATGAAGGTAAATATATTGTTTTAAAATTTCAATATACTTAGTAAAGGATATCAAAATTCAATTAATCATAATTTATTTATTACAGAACACGTCGTATCTATCATAGCTAGTATGTTAAGACATTGTAAAGGTCAACAACGTCAGAGGCTACTCAGTAAGTTTACTGAAAACGACTATGAAAAAGTTGATCGGTTGATGGAACTCCACTTCAAATACCTTGAAAAAGTAGAAGAAGTAGAAAAAAATGCAAAGGTATCACTTTTTCTGACTCAGATATTTATGAAGTTTCATATAAATAGAAAGATGTCTGAATTTTCACATTTTTTTGTAGGATGATGATGATGAAGAAGAGACAATGATAAAAAGACTGAATGAAGGACTCTTTACTTTGCAATTAGTCGATTATATTTTACTTGAAGCTTGCATTGGTTGCCCACAAGCTGTAAAGCAGAGAGTAACACGAATTCTTACGCAGAGAAGAGCTTCGCTTAAAACTATTAGAAATATAGTAAGAGGTAAACGAAAATTATCCGACAATTTTGTCTAAACATCAAGCGTAGTATACACAACTGTAAACTGTGAAAATCATAAAAATTTTCTTTTTATAGAATATGCCGGAAATTTAGGAGACGATGGAGACGTTGAGTGGAAAGAAGCGCAGCAACAACACATTCTTCAATTGATCGACAAGTTTTAATTTTTTTTCATCTTCGATAAACTCCATTTTATACGTCCCGTTTATATGATATGATTTGAATTACAAAAGCGATTAATATAAGGTCACCTAAAGATACATCGGAAGGTATCATTGATTTTTATTTTTATTGTTAAAAATTGTCATGATATTATAAATCAAATTAATCATGAATTCCAATAAATTATTTACAACAATACGTATAGTATACTTTTAGCAAAACAAATTCAAAAATTTCCAAAAGTATTTCGTTCAAGTTTCTTTCTTAGTTTTTACGTCTGACGATTTACGATTACTGGAGTTACAAACAAAGAAGGAATCAATAACCCAATAATAACCCAAATCTCGTTTCTTGCAAAAAATAATATGAGTGTCTTATTTTCACAGTATCATTTGGTTGTAATTCATTCCAACGCGAAAATCATCTCAACCCCCTCAATCACCTGCCCATCCAAACTGCCTCTGCAGCACACATCTAAAACGAGCATTCGCGCAAAAGCCCCTCTCCCTAGAGACAAGAGAGAGAGAGAGAGCTCAGAGCAAAAGCAAAAACCAACGCACACACGTCATCTCACACACACAGTAGTAGCATTGATATACATAGGTATATAACGCATATATAGGAGGGTTCAACGGACAGCGAGAGCGCGCGCGCACCGATCGATCGCTCGGCCAATCGCGCAAGCTCCCCCGCCACTGCACGCATACACTACTATACTCCGGAGTATAGTCGAGACGGGGACGAAAAGCGCCGGAAAAGCCATCCTCGATACTTGCACTGCGGCAGAGCGGCCCGCAGTCTCCGGCGCAAGCTCGCGCTGCTCTGTGTCGCGACTATTTTCTCCTTACTTTTACTCTATATTTCTTTATCGTAAAAAGCTCCTCGTCCTCTTCTGCATAGACTCTTTATTCAGTGGTATATACATGCAGACATTCACCTGTGTATGAGTTGTATAATATATACATACTCTGTGTGCGCGAAGATCTGCAGCCGGTGATATATAGTATATATTATCATATAATATTTACGTGCGGTGCGGTGCAGCAGCAGCAGCAGCGGCGGCGGCGTCCCGGGCGACCGATGCTACGAGAGACGGAGAGAGCTTTTTCCGTGGGTGAGCTTTCGCCCGCGCGAACGCTCCGCTTTTGGGGATTTTGATGGATTTCCTCGGATTCGAGAGGGAGAATATGACGGCTGATGATGCTCCTTCTTTTTCTCGGTGAGTCGATATCACAGGGATTACAATTCTTGATGGTCTTTTTTCGGGTATGTAACTTTGGGGGGCGTGTGAGAGGGATATCGGATTTCCTATATATAAGTATGTAATACACGTATATACAAGCGTGTGTTGTATATTGTAGTCTTTAATTGGTTATCGAAGTCAATGTTCGCGGTGTAATTCGAGTGGCTCATAAGTGGATAATTTAGGGCGAATAGAGGTTCTTGCTTTCTCTGTGTCTGTGTGTGCAGCCGCTAAATTTATCCGACGCGCTGCCTCTCTCTCTCTCTCTCTCTCCGTAATTGCTGATTGTGCGGGAATGTCGGCAAAGCTTGAAATATAAAAATATACGATTGATCGCCGGGGTCTTTTTGCGTGTGAATGTTTTATAATATACGTTCTGTGATGTGTGCATTTGATTTGGTGTCGTTGAATATCGGCATTACATGCAGGAATAATAGATCTTTTTTTTCGTACATATAGTTGAGTGGCATCTGATGTAACAAATGTCCGAAGCTTCGATCTATATACAAAGTATACTTGTTAGTATAATTTTTCTTGCGCAATATTTTATAATTCATTATTTATATACACGAAGGTGATTATCATCGCATCACATACACAAATAACTTTTTGTCCAAGCGCATGTAATACACATATACTATTTATTACACCGCCACTCGAAATTGAACTTAATAATGCCGTCAAGGTTGTCCGATTAAAAACCTCGCACACGAATCGGTAATCGCAGCCATTAAACGCGAGAAAGCGCACATATAAAAAGATGCTCGACGATTATATATACCGACGCGAAAAAAACCGGCATTATTAACGGCCGCAGGATAAAAACAATTATTACGTTACAACGTTGTGTAACAACAAAATTCAAAAAACACCCACACACATCGCGGAATAATTTTCAAGAATCATAATACGCCTCATCACTACCTCGAGGCTGATTTCGGAATGGTGTATTCTTTTTTTATTTTAGCGAAGAGACGCAAGTATTAACGAAGTGATTCCAGGACTTAATATTATCGTTCCATTCAATTATCCGATTACATCACATGCCCCGCAGAAATCTCTCGAGCGAGCGATGCGAGAGCGAAAAAGTCGTTCGGCTACTTGCGCTTCATGTGTGTCTTGATATACCTGTTATGACGCTCGGACACTTTTTTTACGTATTTTGTACTTCAAGCCGAGCGAGTTTGCGACTGAATGAGTTTATTGATTTCGAAGAGCGCGGTAAATGGGATTTATTTATATATTTGGCGCGCTTCGGATCGGAATAAGTACACGCACTTGCGGAGAGTATTTTTCTTTGCGGTAGTAGATGTTTACTAACACTGATATTATTGATATAAGCAGCTTATGTATTTTATTAATACTGAAATCAAAGATATCAGTAGTGAGCTTTTTATTCGAACGCGCGCGATCTTGCAAAACGTGAAAGGTAACATATTCAAATCGCACTGATAATTCACTATTTGTATTCGTAAAAAGTCTCTATAAGCTACCCCCTCTTAGAATAATACAAATAGTAACTTAACAAATTCCCAAACTAAATATTCAAAAGCTGCAGCTATCGCCGTAAAAAAGCCTCTGATCTCAGCCGAGAATTCAAGCCATTTCGCAAAACTGGTACAATGCACGACCCGATAACACGTTCGCAGATAAATCACGCTACTTATCTCCCCGGCTCTGTCCGAATGCGACCCGTTCGCTCAATTGGAAAATTGAGAGCTGCCTTTCGTGAAAGAGAAAAGTGTCGGCGCGTGCATATATACCATACCTCGACGACGAGGATTAAACTTCACCGGTTTACGTGCATATTATATAGTGACGTCCGAACTGCAGCTGCTGTCGGAGTTTGAAATTCGCTCGAGGCTGGATATAACTATAGCTGATGCATAGTTTTCGTCTGAATGTGTATACATATAGATATATGCTTCTATGCGCGAGCTTGGCGAAGTTTTTGCAGTGAGAGGGTGGCTCTCCTTAATTGGAGGATTTATTTGGGCTAGGCTCGTTATGGAGGAGACGAAATTGGGACTGCAGTTATCGTTATAGGAGACAGAGAGCTTAACTGTCTGCAAACGATGCGAGCTTGCAGGCAACTTGTTTTTCTCTTTGTTTTTGGAACTTTGCTGTCAAAATTATTATCTTGTGTTTTTTTTTATGCGAGTTGCTTTGAGCTGAAATTTGTGCGCGTACTGCATCGACTTCGCATTTGGCCTCTATGATCGATACTCTCTATTGACGTATGGTTCATTACCGTGTACTTATATAAGAAGCTCTGAGGACTCCTACTCTTTTTACGTCCTTTGTCCTATACCTATACTAGCATCGGCCATTATCGACTTGAAACTTTTTTCGATAGAGCTAATGTAGTAGCAGTATAGTAAAGATGAAAAATTCCGACGTGTCATCGCTTCTTTCATCGCGAAAAGATCGACTTTCAAACGGTGTCACGGAAAAGTTTTTGGCTCGCTGTAGCATGCAGTGCTTTTAAAATGTCCCCAAAGTATAGGTACTTTAAGTATGAAGTCATCATCGAAAGTTCGTTACTCACATTATTTTTAAGAATCTTTTTACGTAAACTACATAATAGCTCGTGACTACATACCTCTACGCCAATGAATTATTTCCAATTTTCGCAAAGCAAATACTCCCTCTTCCATTGACTTCGAATCGTGTTTCCAATACTATATATATATGTATATGCGCACGACTCGAACTTATTACCTTCGACTCCAATTATTGAATAAGTATATATGTGTATATATTTGCCTCGTGTGGATACCCTTTAACAACCTTACATTCCAACCTTCTTCAATATAACCCACAGCGAACAATAGTCTCGCAACCGGCTGCAATAACTCCATCCTCGAGAGTCTCATACCTCTCTCGCAGTCAGTCGCAGTCAGTCACGAGAATATTATTATTTCCAATCACGTGCCTCTGCGCGCAAAAATAGACCCGTCCGTCGCTACCTATATACACCATCAGCCTACTCTCTCCGTGTCTTTAATTGACGTACGAGAGTATTATTACACAACATATATATAAACGCTCTCGCGATTTCGATCGCGCGAAACAGAAGACAAAAAATAAGAGTCTAGAGACGCATAGAGAATAAGACCCGGAAGGGCTAGAGCTTAATTTTATAGCGCGTCGATATATATCTCGCTTGGAAGGTGATGTGGGAAGCGTAAGGCCGTCATTACACACAAAGCTGTTGTGATTTACGTGGATGTGTATAATATAATATACGTGAGCGAGAAACTAGAAAAAAGGCCGCGAGAAAGAGAGGGAGAGCGAAAGAGATTGGCTTTAAACGCCGGATAAACACGAGTTTTCCAGTTTGCGCGCGGATATTTTAATGAAACGAGCGCCGCCGGTACATGTCTATCGCGCGCTTGTAATGCTCGCTGTGATCGAGATTAGGTATTAGGTATATACACATATATGTATATAACGTTCACTTTTGTGCGGAGGTTTTGTTGAATAATCGCTTTGCGTGAATGGATGATATCTGACATTCGGATTATTGAATTACTTTTTTGTTTATGATAAAACAATTAAGTGTTGAAAGAAACGTTAGTATGCCCATAATTCTACAGACGGATATTTGAAAACACATCAAAATATGCAAATCATAAGAGAACTTCGATTACCATAATATGTATGAAATACGGATCGTAATAAATCCGCGCGCTGTTAATATGCTTCTTGAAATTCCTCTCATATTTTCATTCGCTATAGAAAAACATTGAATTGTGTACCGTGTAAATGAAGCGACACATCATCTTGACGCGTCGGATAAATTTTAAAGGATCGAGATGAGTTTGATCGAATATTAATATATCCATCTCATTGATCTTCGAAAACAAGTCACCCACGCCCATATATGAATAATACATACGGCTTATAACTTATTTATACTTATTCTAAAATTACTTTTTATACGAGAAGCTGTAAAAAGTTTTGTAGTAAAAAATATAAATGCGCGTCCGCGGGGGATTGATTTAAGCCTCAGAGTCGTTGACCCAGTGAAAAAAATTTTTCTTGCCAAAGCATACATTCGAAAAGTAATAGAAAAAAATAATACACATCTCGCGTTTTCGGAAACTGCTTCACAGCGTTACTTTAAATTTCGATACATATTCAGCAGCGCGTGGACGGCATAGAATTTCAGTCTAATCCACTTTTTCTCAATCGAACCGAAACTGCGCACTCATGCAAAAATACATATTCGAAGGTTCAGGTATAATATGCCGAACGGCTGTCACTCTGCCAAGTCTTACTTGGCGATGCTCACCCGTTGGAATTCTCTCACTCTCTGTGTGTGATCTTTTTTACGCTCCTTTCTTCTGCCAATGAGCATTTATATTTTTTTACATCTCTTTTATTGACTTCGTCATTCTATTAAACTTTTTGCTTCGTTACTTTTTTTCTCTCACTGAAACTTTTTTCAATTCCGAAGTTTCATTCGGTGGGCTATTATACCTCTCGCAAAATGTTTTGCTTATCAGTTTCATTTTTTATACTCCTGTATATTCGCTCCTCTTCTATTTTTACGCTCGTTCGAGTATTTGCATTTTTCTCATTTCGTCAGAATCTCTTTTGGTTGTTTTTAGAGATTGAGTTTGTGAATAATGCTGATGGACACATCAAATTGGGTTTTTTTTTCAGACGTCGAACGGTGGAGCATAAATTGGTTTTTAATTGGTAATATACATATATACTTTGTAATACGACGAGAAGCTTCTGCCAAATGAGATTTTAATTCAACTAATTGGCCCTTACAAAAAATCTTCAGGATTCATTTTACAAATACCAGCGTGTTGAATTACATGTCTAACACGCTTTACACTGCTATTGATTTTACAGCCCTTCACGTGCTAATGTATGTGCCTAACAGGATTAAATTATTGATCGCAAAAGGGCACGAGTGTTGGTGGGTAATTTATTAAATTAGAAAATCCTCGTAGTATCTACACTGCTGCTTTTACGTACCTCCTTTCGCGCTTCGCCATAATAAAAAAAAAAGTAATGAACTTTACTGAACAGTTTTGACGCGAGTGTTGTGAGAAGTTCTTCACAAGTCATCGGTTTTGGGACTCATCCAGTTGTGCGCATATGAACGACAGACATCCTATATACATTTGACGAAGATTTACTAGTGCGCAGAAAAAATAGATCAGTTTCACGATCCTCATTATTAAAGCTAAAAATAACTCGATATTATATTCTTTAGAAACTTGATATCGTCATCAGAATGATGAAAGTGTGCATATAATTCTTTTACTTTATCAATCTCTCGGCTTGGCGGTATTGCGTCATCCAGTCTGATATAGCCGTAGGACTTTGACAAAGTGAAATTCTATTTCAAGGGTATATAAAAGGAACCCTTATTCTACCCACGACCTAGCATAACCAGAGGTCGTGTTCGTACATTTTTTATCGAAATTGCTTTACGACGATACCAAAAATTCATCTCTTATATATGCACATGAAATAATTTAACTCTCTATTTATATCTCACGCCAATGAATTTTAAACAAAAGAAATTACGACTCCCAAAATGATAAAAAAAAAAATAATACCTAAAATACATCCACAAGAGAAACAGAGAAGCAGAGGTCAACATCGCGCACTAGACTACACAGGCCATATTAACAAACGTTGCCGTAACATCATCATACGAGACGACGATGCGTTCACGCCGTCGCCGACGAGCTGCAGCAGAAGTAGCTTCCATGCGGCGAGCGTCTAAATTTGCTCGGTTTGGCATTCGTTCCACGAAACACTCGCTCGAATTTTCCTTTCTTTCCCTTTGCACGACAAGCTACGCGAGTCTTTCTCTCGTACTGTATATAGGATGCACGAGCCTGCTGCCCCCATTTTGTGTTTGTCTCTTTTTTTTGTTATCTCACCTTCTCTGTCGATTATTTATATTGGACTGACTGTGTTCATAAATAATTAAAAATTCTTTTATAGTATCATGTTTGCTGATAAGCTGTATGTAATACATATAATATTTACATTTAAATATGTTCAAAGTAAATGAACAATAATAATAATAATCACTTCTTTCAAGATTTCTTTCTTCCCGAACGCAATTTGATAAATGTTTGCTTGAAAAAAAAGTTTTCAAACTATCAGGAAGTTTCCCATCAATAATCAAAAATCAAAGCGCCCCAAACTCTGAGGGCTTTCTTCTATATACGACGAAGCAACGAAGAATCGATCATGGTCTGATGTATAATACAGCTTTGAGTTTCAGCTCGTTTCTCCGCGGATAAATTTCTAAAGGAGCCAAGCTATATGACGTGGAATAGCCATATGAATTTTGTACGGTATCATGCCCCGCTGCTGTTTCAGCCTTCTCGAAATTTCACATTAATTGAATTTTACAAGTTCTATTGGGTTTGCGCGGAAACTATGCTGCTCCGCAACAAAGCCCTACTCGATGTTAGAGGATGAATACTACAGCTTTTATCAATACGATCTCGCTGCTCTAATTTGTAAGCTGAGGGAGCATCTCGTCAAGCTTCCAGCAGTTTTAATTGAAGCTGCAATATCGCGTAGGTGTATACTATACCCGAAAATTTTACTTAAAAAAAGAACTTTCATATAACAAGACAGATGATTTTGATCAAAAAAGATTCCCTACAGAGTAATATTCTCTCTGAAGAAAAAAACGACGTCGACCTCACTCGAGCGTATCAGCATTGCGTCACGTATAATACATGTCATCCCCTCAAAAGCGGAGTAGCTCGACTCGCGACACATAAATTACATCCCATCCCATGCCTCTCGACGAGTATAACGTATGTACATCGGAAGAGCGTCTATTATACGCGTATCGATCGAGCGAAGAAGAGACTCGTCGAGACTCTCCTTCGGCATCAGAGAATCCGGCGCGTCATCGTCGTAATGTGTATCAGAGCTTTGAGAGGGTGTGGTCTCTATGTGTATGTGTGTATATATATAATCGACGAGTGTCGACCTTGAACGAGTTGCCGCGGCTTCGAGGTCGTCCAAGGGGTATACTCGATACACAAGCACGCGGACGTGATCACACAGTGGATGCGCGCGGGGTAGTGAGGGTAAAATCGGACGTGATTGCAACTATATTTATGTGGGGGAACTCGATGTTTGGAAGAGGTGAAAATATTTCTTTTTTAAGCGACGGGTTTGTTTGTTTGCTAGTGATGCTTTTATTAGATTCGCTGTGTGTTGTATTGGTGAGAAAAAAAATTGATAGCAAATAAGTAGTATCAGACATGATCACGTTAGACTTGAACAAAAATTGAAATTCTTGAACCTCAAAAATTTAATTAAAAGATCTCATATTCCTTGTAATAAACTTAGCGTGATTTATATACTCTACTCGTTGGAGGTGGAACAATAGTAATCAGCGCACTACTCGCAAGCTTTATCACTGACAAATGATCGTTGCGCACGAAACGTCATTCTCTCTTTACCTATATACTATACATGTATACTGTGTTCATTTCAAGCTCCCTTTAGTCTTTACCTAAATGCGTATGTATCTTTTACTTATGTGTAGGCGTGTTATATGTTCTTGAGAACTATTTAAGGCGAAAGATTGACGGCTTTGCAAATTAACGCGACGCCAGTGAACATCGACTTGACTGATGGACTTTACTTGTTTCTTTCATGGGCGTTTAATGGGAATGGCACGTGGGAAAGGTCTTTTTCATAAGGTTTCGTATATAACAATTCTTCTTATAATCTTTTTGCATAAGCGTCAAGTTGAATAATCGAACAAAAGAGTGTCAATAATTTGATTGCTTTTCCTTTTTTTGATATGAAATTATTCTTATACTACAAAATCACAAATAAATTGTTATATAATGTATGCAACGACCATTGCTAGTACCGATAATAAATTCAATTCTTTCTAGATATAATCGTACCAAATATTTTCGTTCGCAAATCAATCGATGCGTGAAATAACAGTTACGAACTTCCGGTGTTTCGTATAAAAAATGTCCTCCTATTTTGCTCATTCATTCAGCATTAACCTTCATTAATTCTATCAAGTTCGCATGATTTAAGACATTATAATTCAGGAAGCAAGACATGCGAATCGAATAACGTTTCTAATATCTCTCAAAATGTTATTACGTAAGAGCCATGTCGCGCGAGGAGTTTTTACGTCTTGACCTTCAGAAGGCAATATTTGTAGGTCCTCCGAGACATCACACCAGTCTATATATAAATTCTCCTTAAAAAGATGGCAAACACTGGTATTGTATACCGGTTTTCAGCTTTTAAAAAAGTAGACGACACACACACACAATCCGGTGTAATATTTCTCGGAAACTTGTTGTTTTACGTAAACTGAATTTTTTATCGAAGACCTAAATGTTTATTTCGTTCTTTTTTCGATTACATTTCATACTTTTTTTAAGCAAGAGAGCGAAAATCATCATAAATTCAACATTTTTACGTTTATCACCCAAATGGACAAGCAATAACCAAAAATCATAGCTTCACGATCCAAATATTTTCTCAACCAAAGCTTACTCCTCTTTTAAAACAGTGAAATACACGCAAACTCTTCCTCGAACTCTCAGCAATAAATAAATAAAATTCAAGCACGGCAGCACTTGCGCAGTAGCTTAAAAATAAACCCTAGAGTCTCATTTTCGAAAATCCTACAATAAAACACCAACATCGCCACTTGCGTATCGATCAAATCAAACTGTCCCAAAAAATCTCGCAAATTGTATATAAACCTCGACGCTCACAGGCGGCGGCTAGTTTAGCCGCCGGAGGATAATTTTGCTCTACGAGCAGCGCAGAACCTGTTTTTGCGGTAATTCTAGAGTTCGATACACGCGCGGACTGCTGCTGCCGCTGCTGCTGCTCTGGTGTGCGGAGAGCTGCGCGTTTTTCAACTGGATATATACTATATATTCTTGTGTGCATCGAAATAACGCAGAATAACTTTTCATCTATTTGTAATATGCGTTAAGCTTTTTGTTGGTGTATATGTGATACTGGCGATGGTTTTATGCAACAGATAATTTCAGATTTATTTATCGCGTTGTGGAAGTGCCGCTGTGTGGCGCAATTATGCACAATTATTGCGGCTGCACTCGTCTCGTTGTTTTGCGAAGGAAATGCGGTGAGCGCAGAGGATGTTTCTTTTTATAGAGGCGTCACATCCGTTCGAAGGAAAAAGAATATAGCAAATGTTTTTTTTCTATTGTAGGACAAGTAATGATATACTACAGCAGCTAATGTGTTATTAAAATATGTATTATATAGGTACAAAAACAATATTAAGTTTTTTTTTTACATATACTTTCATCATGATAAATACATACACCTTCCTACGCGAGGATAAAATTGCGATGTAAATATTCCCAAATAAGCAAAGAAGCTTTTAAGCACGCGTAAAGCGAAATGTCGATAAATTTATTAGGGATATTCTAAAAATATACAGCGGATGAATGACAGTAGCCTTAAAAGTACAAACATGCCTCTTAATATCATTGTCATGTTTATTTCAGTCCGCGGCAACAGCGCACTGTTTGCCTTACAATTAGCTGAAAAATATAGAATATTGTGTATCTAAGGAAACGCAATGTGCCATCGGCGACTTTAACAATGAAACAGCTGATTATTAAGCCGAACTAATTTATACCTTCACGATATTGAATGACGTATACCAGTCTATCTTGTTTTTTTTATTTCGACCCGTCGCGCACTTACACATCTAATTATATATTACCGGTCGAGATGCTATCTCGAAATCACATTAAAAGCTTGCCACTTGCTGCCGTTGTGGCTATATGAGGCGTAAGAGCTCGACGATGACGCAGTCGTATTGTATTTAGACTATTGGCTTGCGTTGGAAGAAAAAAGAAAATCGTAATGCCCTATACGATCCATTGTTGTGAACACCTGTTATATACAAGATTAATTGCTAGTTGCTTCGGTATTATTTAAATGCACTATTTCATAAACTTCGTTAGTATCGAATTGATGGTTTGAAAAAATATTACGAAAAAAACAAAACACATTTCATCGTGAAATTCCGAGTATATCAGCTTGAAAAAAACAGGAACGTAACAAGTACTTAAATTTTATCAGCAACGACGACTAGTTTGCGCATAAAATATAAATAAAAACAGTCGTATAAAGCGTTCGCCATATAGCATTTCTCTTACTTCAATTCAAGCAAACGTGCTTAAATTTCGCTTTTAAAGTTCCCCCCTCGGACACTTTATAAATAAATATTTCTTCATACACTGTTGATAAACATCCAAGCGTTATTCCGCCAATTTACTTTGCTCTTCATTACAAACGCAAATCTATCTAAGAATACAAACACAAACGTTCTGCAAATACTCATCGGAGATCTAAATAAAAATCGCGTCAACAACCGCGCTCTAATTGTCGTCCTCAAGTATAGATATATATAAAAAGCGATTACGCAACCAGTCGCTTGATAAAGTTTTTCCGCTTATATATACACGCACAGAGAGAGAGAGCAGATGAATGAAAAGCTAGCAGCACGTGAAACGTACATGAGTCTGCGTTTTTCATCTCGCGCACGTATTTTTTTTTTTCTAGACATAAGACGCGGCTGCTCTCGGATTACGTGCTATCGACGAGACAGTTGGAAGGGCTCCAAGACTGTATATACGCCGGAAGAGAGAAGAAGGTGAATCGCTGCGCGGGATCTTGTAGGAGATTCTTTTCTCTTAGCAAGCAAGCTTTTTTTCAGCGAGGCATTCTTTCTTAGAGCCTCATTTACTTGCACGCGCGTGTCTTGGAGACTACTTTCAGTCTGTGGTGTATATATGGAGTGGACACTAGCGTAAATGCTCTCGAGGGAGTACGCTTTTAATTAGCTGCGATTCGTGCGTTCTGTTGACTGTTTCTACTTTGTTTCTTTTTTTCTTTCTTGCTTTCTTTTTGCTGAGCCCCGGAGATTGAGAGATACTGCTAGAAGGAGCTTATAGGTTCGACTGGGGAATCGATTTGTTGTCGGACCTGCTGAAGGTCAAGAGCGAAGGCATTGAAGACAGACTTTGGTATTGAACTTCATAATGAACGTATGGAATAGTGTTCGTGAATAATACGCTTTTTATAAAAAAAAAACTCTATTGCCTATATTAAAATTAGAAGGAAACATAGGTGATAATGTGAGGTACTGTTTAGCCAGATGCATAACTTTCTTATGTGAGAATACTACATACCTACCGTAATTTGAATGCTTCACCAACGTAGTTTTATCACCAAGTTATGATATCCATAAAATGAGCTTTTTATATGCAAGCTTGCAAGCCATAGCTGGAAGAAACATTTTCGCAGATTTTATTAGAGCACTGAAAGTCTTACGAAGGCAATAAGCGACGCGACGCAATTTCAAAGTGCCGCATCACCGAGAGAGACTTAGGCGCATGATCTCGATTTTTTCTTTTTCCTGAATAAGCACTAATTTTGGAATGAGCTGAGAGTGTCGCGCGCGCTAGGAACGAAGTTCCCAGTACTTACCGACTGAATCTTGACTATTTTTAGGTCAAGTCACCTACTTTACAGTCAAGTGTCGTTCAGTTAACGAATCTTTTGAGGAAGTGAATGAAATAGGAACAAGTGGAAAACGAGAGGCGAAAGCCTTATGGGGCTTATTTATTTGCAGCAAATTTGCGAGATTGGATGAATTTCCGGTGGTATTCTCGCGGCTATTTCAAACGCAGTGAGGACGAGTTTTATTTATAACCAGAGGTGGATTGCTACAATTATACAGTTTTTCATACAATTTTTAAAATAATTTTAATTTGTCACAGTCGTTTTCAAACCACATTTCCTTAAACTCAATCTCGGCAAGTCAAACACTCCTGAACAATTCTAAATTTCAATTCGATCACCCCACAGATTTTCCGCCGGAAAAGAACGTCTAAATGTTGAATGAGGTTGCCACCACTACCACCGCCACTGTAGTATACTAGTAGTAGTATACACGAGCTTGGGGAGGCGGCACGAGCGTAAAGCCGTCGAGACGCCAGCATCGATCGGTTCACTCTCGCTGCTTCCATTGCAAGCTCTCGGCTCGGTTGTGTGTGTATGTATATATATAAAGCGCCAGCTCGTCTTCTCTTCGCTTCCCCTGCACTGCTGATGCGCGCGAAGCGCTCGACTTCTCCTCCATTACCCTTTCTCTTGGTCTAATGCCGCCGTCGACGTCGTGTATAGACGTTATAT
This sequence comes from Cecidostiba fungosa, assembly GCA_900474305.1. Lineage (NCBI taxonomy): Eukaryota > Metazoa > Arthropoda > Insecta > Hymenoptera > Pteromalidae > Cecidostiba > Cecidostiba fungosa. Next base: position 57,740 of record UCOJ01000402.1, read on the forward strand.
AGTTGGTGTTTTCCTTCGGTCAACAATCGGCCGACATAAGACGATGCCGAGGCGAGGCTTCCGGAAGCAAGATTCTTAAGCTTGCTTGTAGAAAATGGCGATGCTTTCTTTTTTAAATGTTTCTGAAGATTCCGAGGTGGAAAAAATATTGCTCAACTTAACTTTTGTTTGAATAATTTTCGAGATTATTAGTCAAAAAATTAAGCCCTTTATTTCTTTATAGAATATGGGTTTATTAAAATATAATTTAACTTAGAAATTGGATATCGATATATAAACACGCCTATTCAGAGCATTTTTTGATATGGTTTCATAAGCGAACCTCGCAAGCTCCACCACAAATCACAATTAGAGCTCCTTCCGTGAGGGACAAACAAATTACCTGCAAAAAGCACTCAATTTTCATTCCGTTAACCTTTATCTTTCTAATAAATGCAAGTCATATTAAAAGGCCTAACCCATATATTTCTCGGTAATGCTTTGATTCTTTACTGATACAGCAGTTTATTAACGAGAGTAAAAGCTCGACCGCGATACGTAAAAGCTCTCCTTGCATTACGGAATTCCGGTAACATTAAGCTACTCCATTTATATACACGATGCACTGCATCGTTGCAGCTGGGACATTTGGGTTAATTAATTCTGCTCATCCGTGCATTGATGCAGTGCTTTATGAAAATTGCCATTTTCTTTCTAATGGTTTATTACTTGTTTTTGATAGTAATGAAGACGGTTGAATGAACTGTTTTGTTTTCAATTTGTCATATACAATGTCAGACGTATGTCAAGATGAAGAATGCGATTATTCTCGGAGTGTTTTTACAACTGTGTATACATAAGTATTTGTGTACAGTAAAAAAGACGTCTGACAATAAATGAGATTCCAGTTTGCGTAATTCATAGAGATGGAAATGAAAAATTGAGTTAAAAAACTTTTGAATTTACCTCAAGATTTATTTCTCATTATGATAGATGTATTGTCAGAATCAAATACTGAGATCTACAAAAAGAAAATAAACGATTGCCAAAATGTTCGTCTATTTTAAACGCATGTAACTACATATCAAACTTGTGGTTTTGAATCAGATCTTTGACTCAGCAATAAATCAAACCAATTGACGCTGTTTCGCAAATAAATAAACGCTACGTGCGCTTCCACACGTACCGGTTTCAGACTATTATTATATAATAAATTTGCCCAACTTACATCCTCACAAAAAAATTCAGTGGCAAAACTATTCAGACACTTAATAATTTGTCAACTTCAACCTGTACAGTCCCACTAAATTTTCCGTTTCCACGAAATAGCCCACGACTAAACTCCAACGCGTGCAGCATAGCGCATCTATTTTCCGGCCACGTATAGATATAGCCCTCTCCGCGACCAGAAAGCAATAGCGAAATCGTGTCAAAGTATAGAAGAAGCAGCGATAAATTTTCCTCGTCTCGCTGCACGTCCACACTTCTCTCTCCCCCTCCGTCTTCCAAATCAAAACGTCCAACGAAAATTCAGGGCATCCCAGATGGGCTAGAGGTACGAAGCTGTACACAAACATCGCTGCGATCGGTGAATTTACGTCACACGGTGAAAGACCGGCCTCACCACACCCTCGCTCGCTCGCTCACTCGCGCGCGCGCCTCGACCTAGAAATCAAAATGTGGGTGCGCCGACTCCTGCTGACTACATGGGTGGACCTTTTTTCCGCGGATTTCGCTCGAATGCTTATCGGCACTGGATATATATGTATAGGTATATTATGATGGGAGCAGCTGTTTTGTGCTGACTGAGCAGTGACTGCCACTGATGGAAGGGCGTAAAGGTCGAGTGGCTTTTGTGGCGTGTAATGGCCGGGGTTATGGTAATTAAAGAGAGGAGAGACAGGCACTGCGAGTGTTGCTACGTGATTTTTATCGTGTTTTGGGATAGAGAGCAGGGTCGACCTTTTGCATTGCACTTTAATGTGTGGACGCGTGTTTTATTCGTTATGCTTGCCGACGACGAGACGTGGCTTGATTTTAAAATTTATATATTGTTGTTTTTACGGCCCTCCTTTTGCTTGAAAAAGTTATGTAAATTATTATGCAGTTTGTCTTTCGTTAAATGTAGGTGAAGTTCGTTTCTTGCTGATGATTGCGAAGTGTTAAATTAATCAGGCTCTCTTTGCTTGAGAAATATTCTTAAATTTTTTTAACACTCGATGATGCTGCGCGAACAATCAATTCTGTATATGCGCATGCCTAGATAATAATATAATTGCGAGGTACATACAATTGGTACAGAATGAATAATTTCAAACTTATACCACATCATTGACATTCACTTGTTTCGACTCAGCCGGTAATCGACTTGACATTCTTTCGTTGTACTTGCTTTTTTTCGAGTACAAGGTAACGCCTAGGAAGCTTAGATGTAGACTCACGTACTACTTACTTATGCTTTTAAAGAATTTTTTTTTACTTCTTATATTGTGACATCATCTTTGAGTTTACGATGTCTAATGATCGACGTTGTTTTGCATTTATAGGTTACGAAAAACGAAATGATTTTTCTATAATGGAAGGTAGAAAAAAAAAGTATTCGAATGACGTTAACAGTCTGACATTTTACGAGCTTATTTTTACGATGGAAAAAGTTTACATAGTAAACTGCATCAGCCTAAGATAAAAGCTCTTGCAACACTGAATTTCCATTTGAAATATACAAGTCGTATGCATAATACGTAGCAATGTAATTCTATTCTTTGAAAATTAACAAACAATGATTTTTAACATATACTACAGCCTCGTCATATTACAGGCACGTTACACAAGTACAAAATTAAGCAATTTAAAAAATTGGACGTTTTTACCTGACTATTTATGTGCACCGTCTACATTTTTAGATAACTTTATATTCTCTAAGCAGATACAATAGCAAAAATGAGATTGTCCTTTGGAAACAAAACTTCAAAACCTCATTTTTAGAAAAAAAAGTACGCCTCACAAACAGACTCTTTAAAAAAGATGAAATGCATTCGAGCTTCATAGAAAAGCAGCGCAACAAAAACTCGAAATAATCCTTTTTCGCATTCACGTCGCCTTCAACGCGCTCCATTAAAAAGGAATCCCGAATCTGCTTTCCCTCTCGAGCGAGAACGTATACATTATTATACAGCAGAAAACTCGTCGCGGCTCCTCTTTGTATACATACATATAGCGTCATATAACGTTCCCCGAGAGGAAAAGTATAATATCGCGCGACAAACAGTCGCGAGTGTGATGGCACTCCAAAAATATATCGGTCATTCTCTGGCGGATTTTCAAGAGAGAGAGAGGACAAACTTTCCGCGGCGAAGATCGTCGAAAGAAATTCTCCAAGTTCTAGGTCGTTCAGGCGAAATGCCGGCTTTTCGCGTTTGTGCGCTGAGATATTGACGAGCGCCTTGTGTGACGTTATTTTTGGCAGGAAAATACGATGTGGGTGGAGTTTTAACGGTATTAAGGATCTATTTCGTTTGTTCTTGTTATAATACCGATGTATTTATGAATACTGTATAGTATTAGTATATAATAGTGGAATGCCACATGTTTCGTCGTTTTTTATACTGGAGGGTTTATTAATAGGTATTGGGTTCTGTTGTTCGCGAAAGCTGCAATTTCATGAAAGAAGATCTGAAGCGCAATAATACGCGACAAAGGAAATATCTTTGGGATATGAGCGTCGAGCGTCGTTGCTTTATTACTTTCCCGAGATTGACGTTTTATACCAAAATCGATACATTATTTTAAAAACGTGACTTATATATAGTATATATTGTAAAACAGTATCAGTCGATATTTCTCAGACATGATTGTTTAAGTTGCATATACGCGTTCTCGTATTTGGGTTAAGACAACATCGACCGATTCCATCAACCTTCCTACATACAATATTTATTCATAAAACACACGACTCTTGTAAACATCTCCAAACACTTTCCCACCGCGCCTGCAAACAAAATTTCCTTTCTCGTCATAATCATCACGAAAGCTCCACAACACTCATCTAAGATGCTTGCAAGCTCCATAACCATCCACGAACCATATATGTGTTTCACACTTGGTAAACTACTCTCTCAAGGCATCTGTCGCATAGCATTCTCATCATCATCAACATCATTATCGTCAGCTGCGATGCCGACTCGACTGGAGAACGCGGAAGACGCAGAGGAGAAAGACACAGAAGGAGCGAAATCTCTAGAGCTAAAAATCCCGGTGGCCGGTATTCCGCGTTGCGGCCCTGTTCCTCCGGTGTGTGCTGGTGCTACTCGCGGACGAGTAGCGCAGCTCTCCTCATTGCCAAATATGGCCGCCCGTGGTATTATTAGACCCGGCCGAGTGCGAACGACGCCCGACGGAATCGTCCGAGGAGAAGCTCAGTGAGAGAGGTGGAGCGTCGCGACGCCCGGTGGAAATGCTTTTGCTGGCTTGCGATGCGCTTGGTAGAGCTTTTACGGGGGTTCTGGTGGATGAGAATTTTGTCGTTTGGTTTATATGGGACTGGATTGTTTATAGATTAGTGCTAATTGGACATGAAAATTATTATCATTGTTGGACGATCGATAGTTATCCATTCGCGAGCTTTTATAATCATTATACAATCGTTCGATAAACTACTTATATCTTGTATACTAATACGTCCAAGAAGAGAGACAACGCACTGCCATCTTTATTCCCGTAAGCTCACGATATTTCACAAAAACGTACGACCCCCTGCATTATAATACTGAGCTCGGCGCATTATATACGAGAAGACCGAGTATATTTTCAGTATACAATATTCCTGTTTCTCGCCGAGTTATATATCTTTCTCAGCGTTTTTCCCCATATAAACCTCCGGAGGGTTGTGCTTTATTAGACTGCGGCGCTATACTACTGTTGCGATGGTCATGGTATATATATAAGCTGCCTTTCATCGATTCGTGCATGCGTGTATGTTATAATAACGAGGCAAGGGATAGAGCTTGTATGTGCGCGGCGAGTAGCGAGCTTTTGAACCTGGGAACGACGAGCATTAACTTTATGTACTCTCGCCGGTTGTATAGCGAATGAGGAGCGTACGTTTTTAATTTGTGCGTTATATTGAGATAGGAAGAGGATGATTAAAAATATTTATATTTTAGAAGCAGTAATTTTCATTTGCTAGAAAAAGAAACTCGTTAATATCAAAACGACTCGCAATTATAAAATAATACCGCACAAATTCCACTAAATCCAATCGTCGTTAAAAAAGGCTCAACCTCATTAAGCCATCGTGTAAACGAAGGAAATCGGCTTATAATACATCCCCATCAGTATCAGCCAACAATACAACGTCAACGCGCAGGAACACATTCTACAAATCGCGCGCAAGACAGCCGCAATCGGATATAGCGAGCAAACTCCCATAAAAGCTCCGTCCGACTAATCCCCGTCGCGAACGATCTCGACATGCGCGCGGGTGGATGCGTCGATAATTTTATTTCCTGCAACGCCGCGATGCAGCAACGTCGCGCGCGGCAATGCGTGCGTATATATAACGGTTTTAACGCCAATTAGGCGATAATTAATTGATCGTCCAGACGACTAACGAGGTTATTAGGGTCAGTGCGAAGAGGCCGAGCTGCCGTATAGTTTTGTGCCCTCTTCTCGAGTCTCGTGCGTATATGTGAGTGTGCTGCGGATATATGTGGAGAGGCGAATTACGCGCGCTGCCGGCGCGAAAGTCTGATGTACTTATTTAAATGCGAGCGCGTGATGCTGTAGAGTGCAAGCTCTCTTGTGTGAGCCTGCTGATGGACTTGTATATATATGTATGCTCGATTGTTTCGCTGAGCTATTATACGCGGCGATGGATATACTTTGTTGGGATGAGATGGGCTTGTTTTGAGATCGGCTGATGAGGGATTTGGATATGTAACGATATTTCATATCATATTTATGCTTGTATTTATATAATAATACAAACAATCGCGATGTAATTGCAATGCAGAACATAGAAAAAAGTTTATATAAATGGAAAGATATGATGTCAATGATGAGCGAAGGATATATATAAAGATAATCAATGTTTATTTTCTTACGAGTGCGCGGGATTTCGTAATGATATCATTAAAGCGATAACCAGCAGATTGAGAATCATTATACTTAACACTTGTGATTTTAATTACTTCATAGATATATTTAGTTCAAGTATAGTCTGCAAAGATAAATACTACGCGCTATAAGTCAATTTGTAGTGTATGAAAGCATTTTCATGTTTTTAAAATAAAGATAAAACCGCATCTATTATTATATTGCTAATGAACGTATTATAACACTTTAATAGATAATTTGATCCTCCACTATTTTACTGCGGAGCACGTAAAAACTTTCTTGCAATAATCAAACTTATTATTTTTGAATCAACACAACCCACGATATTGTATACAAAGCTTTATATTCAGTCGACCAAAGTGAATTCTCGGAAAACGCCCACAGAGATAACCCACCGTAAATCAATTTCAAACAAACCCTTTGAATAATACTCGGATTTCAGTGACGCGTATAATAACAAAAAATTGTTTCACATTCGCCTGCAGCATAAAATCCACATTTTCATTACTGCATACACCCGCGTGAAATTCAACGCCGCAAACTGCAGTATTTCCATCATCTCATGCTCTCGAATTTTGACGAATACCACCTTTCATCTCCGCTCGAAAATCGAAGTCTTCCTTCTCGGGTTACTCTATCATATAACGTTTTGCAAGAACTCTGCGTTTATAATACACGCATCTCTCTTTCGTTCCGCTGTGGAGAGAAGCGTGGGCGCCGCGTTTGCGCAATGCCGCCGATTATATTATTGCTTTTCAGGTGAGAACGAGCGCGTGAGTGAGCTTCGCGAGATGATCGTCGAGGCGCGCACGCACCTGACCGTGGGATGATGATGTTATATAGGAAGATTGTGTCGTCGTGTGTTGAGTTGTCGGAGCGTTTTGCTGCATTTCTTTGTCGTTATATATTTTATATTGATTTTGATGTGGCTATACATTTTTACGAAAATTGAGAAATAGACTTGAACAAACTGAAAATCACTCTTTAAAATTCTTCGTATTTATACCTCGATACACGCGCGGTCGTTGTAGCTCGGAAACGTGGGCAGAATTGGGGAAGTAGTAGTGTATTACTATGCGTGTCTATACTCTACTCCGACACTCTTGTGCATGAATTAAAATGCCCACGTAGTCGCGAACGCCAAACTCGAAATGTCATTGGCTCAGGAAAGCGCCGTCTAAAAATGGCAACGTCATAAATTCTGATCTCTCCTGTCAGCTGCGGCCTAGACAAGGGACTCGAGATAACACAGCAGACACGGCGCAGAAGAGTTTGTTTTGATTTTCTGCCATATGAAAAAAATTTTATTTTTGAGTTGTCATGCCGGTGTATTATTGATTAATGGGAATTTTATAGGATAGCGTCGTGATTGATCGCGTTTTAATGTGTGTTTTACATATACGCAGTGCCGAATGCCACAAGTGTTGTTTGGGTCTCGGTGATGTGAAGCATGAAATATATGCGGTTTTATTTTTATATTATAATGTAGGCGAAAAAAGAGTAATGAACACAAGTTTTTTAATAGCGATTATTTGTAAAAGTTTATTATTCCACGTGCTAATGCAGCCACTGCCTTTAAAATTCTTAATCACCCGGAGAGATCCAAAGAAATTTCAAAACAGCAATAGCCTCGATCGCTCATCCGTGAAATCCATTATTAAAATTCATTCATCGCAAACTTTTTCCTCGCTTTGCACGCGAATACATTATAATCCGCAGCATCACGTATTATATACTTGGCTTATAGAAAGGCAAGTATATAATATATAGTCGCTCTCGCGCGCTAATGGACTAATCTCGACGGCAAAAAAGCAACATATAAATAATGCCCGCGCGCTCTCCCGCGCCTGCTTAACATATTAAAGAGCTGCGCCATAACGGTATATTATGTATTTTTAAACTTAATTGCCCGATCGACCAATTCAGCCGGCGAGATCACGTTCGCTCGTGTGTGCGATCGCGAAATAATTGGACGCAAACGCCGGAATGTAGGTTAAAGCGAGCGATATACACAACGTCACCAGCTCTCGACGAACGAATTTAGACGAAATTCCTGCGAGACAAATCCCTAGGCGACGAGAATCGCGAGACTGGTGCTGTATATATAGTGCTTTATGGACCACCGCGTATAGGTATGTTGGTGCAGTTCGTGCGAGCATTTTGGCGTGGATATATACATAGAGAGATGCGGTTCATGTCAACGGGTGACGCTGTGTTAGTTTCTTTTTTTCTTTGACGGGTTCTTTTTTGCGAACGCTTCTGCTCCATTATTCAAGCGCGAATATAATGGATGAGTTTATCTGTCGGTGTGGTATCGATGGTACAATTCGATTTTGGGACGCATAGAGATATATGAGTTTCAAAGTCAAACATAATTTGGGAAACTTCTTCTTCTTGGACGGCTCATGCATAATGGCTTAACCCCCGAACATATTACCAGAAGATTTACGAGCTTTTCCAATGTAGTACAGAGAATCCCTTTTTCCACCCTAATGGACCTCTGGCGTCACAAAAATTCTCCTTAATTGTATTTTTTCAAAGCTGCGAAAAGCAAAATATACTGTTCCAGAAAAGTCCTTGTCCCGGAAACTTTTCCTGTCTTTATGTTTGCGACAGTATAAGTAAAACACGACCGGACTCTCGGATCGATAGAATTGGTGCGGTATAGACTATACACCTACATCGTCGCATAAAAGCGCAGAAATAAAAAAAAAGAAATGGTGGCTGACAAAAGAGACCTTGTTTGTAAATTTACAACAAAAACTACGATATCTTATTGTACACATAAAGAAGCACCAGATGTACAACAAAATCGAATTCCAAATTTATTCCTCAAACAAACAAAGCCAATTTCCTCCAAACGGCCACATCACCAGAATAAAAGCAGCCACAATACCAATCTCTTGCTATTCGTTCGAGCCACTACACTGCGGTCGAGCGTCAAAAATACAGCCACTCGATCGAAAATGTTGTAGCGTGAATCATGAGCCCGATATTCCTAGACGGCCACTCAACCTGTTAATTAACCAACTCTGGCAATCGTGACAGCTCCGTGACAGGATAAAAATAACAAGCGTAAGAGCGATCCTGACGTTATCTCAATCTGTGAGTGTATAACGTATTTTCGCGGTGCTATTTTCGAATCGCTATTATACATACATGTATACGTATTACACTCTCTCCTTTCTCGAGTATACTCGAGTGCTTAATTTCAGGATTGAATTCACGCGGGCGATCGGTTGGCGCTTATTTATAAGGACGAGATGGTGCAGCTGCGTGCAGAGGATATCCGCGTGAAATTTACACATCAGGATCGTCTTGCGCGTGCCACCGCAGCTGTGTGTGATTTTGCAGTCTGGTCGGATAGAGAGAGGATATTAGGCGACCGATCGATCTGGGCTTTCGGAGAGCTTGCAAAGTGTCGATTTGGAAATACAGGGATTATATGTGTATTTTAATTTTCATATAACTTATAGCCAACTTTACTTTCAAACGCGCACTTGAGAATCGCCCGTGGCAACTAATATAACCACTTTCGCTCGGTATATACCTATATAGACAAAAGGATGTCCGCGTTGTGCAGACACTATATACTACTCAATATGAAAACATGGCACGTATAGTCTCGCTCCATATTGGGCCTCAGAATTTTTATCGATCCTATATATAAGAGTTTCATTTTAAATATATACTTTCACCTTGCTACTACTGAGTTATGTGCTATGTATACGCTTATAAAATTCGTAACTGATGTATATAACGCACTTTATTTACAGATTGATTTACGCTCAATCGCAAACAAATATATTAGATCATAAATCTACGTTCGCCCCTGTCAATCTCATTATCACTGCCGCTGTCATCGCGCAAAATATAGACTTGTGTGTACTTAATATACACCAGGAAGCACTCGTCGATAAGCACATCAATAATTTTAAAGTCTCGTGCAACTCGACTGCACGTCAAAGTAGCTGCGTATGCTTGTATTAATAAATAATACAACAGTCAGTATATAGTAATGTACGGTCATTGAGCGTTTCGGCTTTAACCCATTAATAAGTCATCACATCGCGCAACACCTCATCTTGAAAATAGACTTCAAGAGCAGGCTGCAGCAGCATCAAAGGCAAAAACTCGGATATTTACGTGTGCGCGAAGGCAAAGTCGTTCGACTGTCGGTACGTTTACCTCGACTGTTCGAGGGAGACCGCTGCTACTACTGCTGCAGTGATGCGACGCGCCGAGGATAATGTTGGCATACTTCCGGCACCTTCGGCTCCCTACGACTTTTTTTCTTAGGCTTATTTTTAGACTCACCTTTGCTACCATTTCAAGACCTGGGTGTCGCTGTGGATGAGCTTTTTTATTCGGCTGACACGTACAGGTTTTCGAATATATCAGTTGAAAAATATAGTTGTACATTTTCATGTTTGTTCTAAACATTTTCTCTTTGCTAAACAATTCTACAGATCTTATATTGTGTATACTTCAACGTTATGAATGGGCAACTTCCTTGCTCATTGTATATTTTTCTATTACCAGGAAGTCTGATGCTTTTTTTAAAAAAACTGATTTAAAATTTTAATTTTTAGCACAATATAGTTTTTTGATTTTGCACAGATAACACTTCAAAGAAACTTCAGTTAATAAAACCTCATTAAAAAAAAAACATGCGCCTCCAAGCGAAACCGGAAACAAGGGTCACGCGAACCACGATCACTTTTCGGACAAGCTTATGGTACAGCTCTGCAGTTTTCACCGTCGGTATACGTCTCGCATTCTGTGGAGAACGAGCCGACGAGATCTCGCGCTAAAATTAGCTCACGTGCACGACTACACACTCGAGCCTATACTTGACACATGACGCGAGAAAACTTTCGACCTGCTGCCGGCCGGCGATTATCCATACGATACGTATGTTTCATACACTTTTATAAGCGTTAAAAGATCGGTATTGATGCCTTCGGGCCAATTCTTTAATTTTTTTCAAGCTAGTTTAGAACGCTCTGATTTTGGCCAGATTAAGTGGCAGTTCATGCGAAAAATTTATGGGCCGTAATCAAATTATTACACTCGAGTTTTTATGAGTAATATATTATATATATAGGAGCACGACGTTGTAAGAACTTTTATTACATCGCTGAGTTTAGCCCGGAGTCACGCACACATGCGACTTTTTGCCAGCAGTTGACGAAGGTTCGCTGAATGTGAAAGGGATATTGGAAATTTATTTGGTACCGTGTGTGGAAGCTGTAATAATATAGCGTTTCTAAGGGCACATGATGTAAAATTATATATAATGAGATTTGGGAGTGTCGGTATAATTATATGGATTAAGTATAAAAAGCTGTGATTATATTCAAGACACATGAAATATTGTTTTTTTCGAGCTTTGCTATATACGAACACATGTACCTATAGAGTAATCTGAGTTATAGAAATCAGCCACTTGCCGCAATACTCGACTTTTTCGTATTTTTTTTAAACCGAGAGCAAAGCGGCGCAACAAATTTATGCCTCCGATGACAGGAGATAGTCATAACGCGCAGAGTAAGCAGAACCACGCACATGTTTCCAATCCCGAAACTCGCGTTATCTTTGAGCACGACCCAAATATCTCGACTCGCTCGTATATAACCGCGGCGTTTCTTATGTAAAAGAATGTTTCCTAAAATATCAAACGTTTCCTGTTTTCCGTATAAAGGTAAAACAAATTTCAAGACGTTGTAGAAGGTGCGAAGACGACTTCACAACGCTATTCTTATTATGTATATATTATACACGCTTTCTTAACTCTGGGTCGTTGGACACAGTGAATTTCTGTTTGAGTTTGTAAGCGTACATCTAATTAATCATGTCTTTCTCTCTCTCTTTGTTTCAGGTGAGTTGGAGAAATCATATTGCAGACTTTGAATTGCTATAGTTACGTAAGTTTAATTCAGGTTCAGATATTTATTCAATACTATAATAGAATTTAGGACCATCGAAGCCTGTTAATATAAGACCGCGCACGCTCGCACACCGTCAGGGTGGCAGGTCTTTTTTTTCCGAGCATATAAAAACCTCATCGCACCGGCAAAAATAAATCACAAACCCTCGCCATCGATCAGTATATATACATCAGCATCGTCGAAACTTGCATGCACATATTTTTATAATAATGAACTTCGCGCAAGGATATATCCGATTTCAAAGCAAGACTCGATCTGCCGCCGGCTTTTTTTAATATACATACCCTCGCTCTCTCTCTCCCTTGATGCGCAAAATAGAGCGAAAAAATCACATCAGCAGCAGCGCAAGAAAGAAGGCTGATGCGAGCCACGTGAGCGTATAACATGCAACGTGCGTATTGTTATTATTATACATTATATACACATACACAAGTATTTTCCTTTTTCGCGCGCTTGCGCTGTTATAGGCCTCGCGCAGCCAAGATAATCGCATTATGAGATTATATATGCATAGCGGCCGGCAGTTTTGCTATCGGGATTCAATACTCTGCGGTCGTGAGCGGGACTTGTTACGACGGAGACGTTGCGGATATTAAGAGAAGCACGCAAAGCGTCTTTGGGATGTGTGTTGGTTGAATCATGGGTGATATTAGTATTTTGTTGTTGTTATTTTATGTATTATTATTGTAATTATTTGTTGTGGAGAAGAGTTAGTATTGCTGCAATTTAATAATGATTGACTTGATTGTGAGCAGGATGTCGTTGAAAGACATTTCAAGCTAACGCCCGTAATATATATATATATCCCAGCGTAGACAGAGAAGTTTCTGTTCTCGAAAGTCAATTTGCATTAATAAGCGAACTTTACTCTGATTGAAATGAAAAGTTAAGTTTCAGCATGCAAAGTTAGATCAGAGCAGGAGTATCTTAACTGTGAGATATTTGAGAAGTTGAACTTTGGTATATCATTGCAGATATGTACGCGTTTCTATTATTCAAGAATACATTACACGTAAGAAATAAAATTTAACGAAAAATAGCGTTCGATCAAAAAATACTGTATACTTTAAAAGAAACACACATCCTGATTTTATCTAGAGCAAATCAAATGTGTCTCGGGGGAAAAACAGTACTGAGCCATCGCGCATTACCTCGTCAAAGAAAGTAAGACACACAGACGAAAATAAACACACCCTTGAACTTCTCCTCTCGGCGGCTCACTTGAAAAAACTCACCTAAATCGCAAAAAGATATTTCAAACACGTTTCTCGGAGAAAGTCTCGCGAAATCATTACACACGTGCATAGCATATATACATATACCTATATGCACAGAAAAACTCATATAGTACCGAGTGCAAGGAACCCGCTATCCGTCGTTTAATGAAGTGGCGCACGCTGAGCTTTTGTCGAAAGCATAGAATAGTCGCTCTGAAAACAAAGCTAGTAGGTATATAGACAGAGAGAGAGCGAGAGAGAGTTGAAAGAAACAAGTGAGAAAATTGTCGACTAGCGCGCGCGCCTTTTTCTCCGTTGGCGCGAGATCAGCTAGCCAAAAAATGGGACAGCAGCTGCCTCCTACTTCTTCTTCTTCCTCCTCTCTTGTTGTGTGTGTGTGTGTGTGTTATATATCTGCAAAGGCACGTACGGGGCCGGTGTTCTATTGTTAGAAAGCGAGTAGCTGCAGCATCAAGAAAGGGTGGATGATTGCCAGAGTCGCGCTCTGCCGTCGCCGTATGAGACAATGCGCGGTGGTTGATAAGACGTCGAGCTTTTCTACTCTCTGTCTTCTTCCTTCTTCCGTGCGGCTGTAATATAGACGCTCTCGGTCGTATTTTTTTGGCTTTATCTGCAGCGAGAGCTAGACTTTCTATGTATTCGTATGGACGCGCGGCTGGCTGTTGTTTCGCGAGAGCGTTTCGCCTCTTTGTCCTGTTTTTCTGCGACTCTGAAAGTGTGTATGTTGCGCGAGAGCTGTTTTCTTTGCCTTTTTTGGCTGCGAGCTTTGTGCTGTGTTTTCTGTTCGATATTATATTTTAAGAATTTGATGTTTGTTTTATGTGGTGTTGCAACCAAGTATGGCTATACCGCGGGAAAACCAATAAACTTAATTAAAAATATTTTCCGTTAAATTTTTTATTGTTACTGCCGGGAACGTTGGAAACTTGTACTTCGCCTTGTTCTTTATTTCATACTGTAATTCCGTTTTTTTATTTCGCTACTCTTAGCAATGTCCATACAATCACGAAATTGTTCATAATTCCTACGGCAGTTGAAAATAAATCCTCGCAAATTCCATCCAGCTGAAGGTAAAAAAATGAGGCCATTAAAGACAATCCGAACAAGCTGAAAATTACACAAACGTATATATCTGCGGCACTCTGAGCATTACAATATAAAAGAACGACCGCGAATATATATTCGTAGTATATAAGTGCCGAATCCGGCGGGCTTTGTCTCGCGACATTAAAAACTATAATGACTTTTTCTTCCACATCCTCGCGTCCCTCCCAGTTCTTTTTTTTTGTTCTTTGTATTCGAGCCTCGTCTCCTTTTGCACCTCGCCCACTTTCCTCTTTTTGCGTACATTACAGCCTTGCCTTCTATCACGTCTGCTATGTAGTAGGCCTGTCACGGTTTCTCCTTTTTCCTGCAAGCTAAGCGTCGAAAATATTCACCAACGAGTGTCTGTCTGCGTGTATGTGTGTGTGTGTGTCAGTGTTATAAAGCGTTGGCCGAAGTACAATGGCCCGATGTGCTTGTGTGTATATAGACGAGGAGAGCCCCTTCTATCGTATGTGTACTTGTCAGCGATACACGAGTTGGCTTTTTTCTTTCCTTTTGTGCGAGGCGTATTAATCGGGTCAATAGTCAACATCGATCATTTCTCTCTCTCTCTCTCTCTCTCTCTTTCTGGTTGCCTGCTTTGAATATCGTTCGATTTGCTCGTTAACGTTTTATGTGCTCGTGTATATACGAGGTATTTTTTTCTGGTTTGGCTTCTGATTGGCCGGGCATTAGTTGACGAATACTTTTCTTGTTTAATTTCTAATACTGAATTTCGCCGTTTTCTTTTCGGGCGAACAAGTTCTCCTAATGAACACCGCAAATGGTCATGTCGGATCGAATCACAAACACGCCATTAGGATGCTTTTTTCTTCGCTTCTTTTGAAAGTAAAAAGTAAGTATCTCAGATCCATATAAGAAAAAATCCGAGATTCGAACGCTTCCAAACATGTTTCTAACGTGTTTTCACAAACACATTAGTATATTAATTTAGAATATACATATATTCTAAATTATCGCATCAATTATCATTGGCAACACAAGGCCATCACTTGAAAATCCTTCATTTATTCAACGAAACACACGAAACCAAGCTCCGAATTAACAATCTAATTCACCAGTTTACGGAAGATGAAAGCCCTTCATTACACGCACCTCACCCACACACAACAACGACATGACCATTCCGACGACCTCGGCGTCAGCATCACGGATTAAATGGCCCGGAGGTTACGTCGCAGCTCGTGGAATCGCTGATGAGAAGTTATAGCGGCGCATGTGTAATTCACTAATTCTCGCTAAACTACGCGTGGGCGTGATCAAGCCAGACTCGACTTTTTCTGGCCGCAAAACGCTATTTCGACGACCCGCGGTGAGCGATGATTTTTCTTCGCGCCCACGTATATGATGCCGATGGTTTTCAACGCGGAATGGAAATTTGGGATTGCGAGTGTAGTGGTTTATGGGTTTGAGTCGAGACACGTGCGTGTCTTGGAAGATTGTATTTTTCGAGGTTTATAATTGCGTCGATTGGGTTATGGATTCGAGCTGTAATATCATAATAAGTTTTTCATATTTTTACTGAATGAAACATTCAATCTCTATCTGAGAGTATAAATCTATTTTTTTATAAATAAATTAAGTCTATAACATGCATTTATCGTCTGAACTACAAAGCATTGAATTCAAGCCAAGATAAACATCTTCACATCATAAAACCATTAAAGTTTAATAATATAATATTCACAATCAATCAGCATTGCATTTTATAATTTAAATACCACCAGCCATTCCCTGCAGCCTATGTAATCGTAAATTAATAGCAGCAACAGCAGCCTCAAATACACAAGGTTTCAAAACACAACATCGTAACATAATAGCTAAGATTCAATCACTGTATTCTCTCCCTTCGAATGAGATCAAATCGCACGAATTCTCGGAAAAGCAGAAAACGCCTCACGCTTTACAAGCCAAACTATCCGGAAAAATGTCGATACGTATCAGTGCGAAAATCCTGTCTCCACGTTCAGTCTCTCGGTGTTCAGCCACCTAAAGCCTGAGCATTTCTTTCCCACGGCAATTCACCTTCCGCGCAGAGCAGCTCTTTTTTCCGCGGCGATCGGGTTAAAGTTCAAGCGCCTTCTTCTCGCACGTGTATAGGTATATATACGACGATCCGTATATGAATTCCGCGCCTCAGCCATAACTTTGACGCGCACCGCGGCAAAAGTTGTTTCTAACGCGTATATAGTGGTGCTATATTATCCTGGGCTTGGACGTATAGACTGCATGTGCAACTAAGAATAGGTGAGAGAGAGAGAGAATTCGTTTGGCTTGTGTTGCTTTTCTCGAGGTGTACGATTGGATTGGAATCCAAAAATTGGATTTTTATTTTAACCGGTGGGTCTGTATTTCGAGCTTGATTTATACTTGCAATATATTTCTAATGCTGTTACGTGCCGCTGTGTTTATAGCGTGGAGTATACGAATAAAATGAAAGTTTTTCTCTTCAAGTTTTGTGCGACGGTCGTAAATTTTAATTTGATATCGAGTAATTGGAAGGTATGAGCGTTTGAAAATCGAATTCTCGTTTGATTCCATGTACAATTTGTTATTACGATGTTAGTCGATGAATGAATCCGTATTTTGATTATAATTAATTTGAATTTAAAATAGCGCTTTAACGAGTTACCAAAGCATACGGATTATACTTGTACTCGGTTAAATTAGTTTTTTAATTATGCTATGTATATTCTCTAGAAACAAAATACTTTTTTTGCATAAATGACTTTGCAACTTCTGTAGAAGACCTTTCTGCAAATATAGCTTGATTTCGTTATGGTCGTAATGAGAGCAATTTCTTCTTCGAGAAAGACTTTTCCTTCGGATGAATTTTACACAAAAGCTCCTCTGACGTCTGGAAAACTTCGAATCAAATTATAAAAAGATCCTTCTACGACGACTTTAATTGAAATCCGATATTGAACTTAAAAAAAAATATAAATGAAGTAAAAGAACCTCATCAATATTTAAATAAAATTCATTCCAATTTTTTTACTGCAAACCCATCAAAATAAATATGAGTAAAAATTCATAGTCTAAAAGTCAGTATAACCAGCTCGACTATATCATCGGCGCACCTCAAAAGTCAGCCCCAGCGCATAGTGTACAGCTCCGAACCTCTATTACACTCTGTTCCACGACTAGAAGTTGGCCGTCGCATTACGCGCGGCGCTCGCTCTGCGCTGCTTCGACATCGAACTCACGGAGTGAGAGAGAGAGGCTCAGTCGGCTCCGTTCGCT
This sequence comes from Cecidostiba fungosa, assembly GCA_900474305.1. Lineage (NCBI taxonomy): Eukaryota > Metazoa > Arthropoda > Insecta > Hymenoptera > Pteromalidae > Cecidostiba > Cecidostiba fungosa. The sequence goes on from UCOJ01000402.1 coordinate 75,372, forward strand.
CGATCCGTGCGTTTCGGACGTGCCTCTGCTCTGCTTTTCTTCTTCTTCTCGCGAGCGCGTTTTAGTTTATTTCCTACCGTATACTTTATTATAGTAACATCTACGCTCGTCGGTGTGCGACAAGAGCTTCGAGTTCGGGGAACAATTTTTTTCGGTACTTATTGTCGTGTGCAGCACGAGGCGATTGATAAATTCAGTGCGGAGTGCTCGCTCGCGAAAGTGAACTTGGTGTGTTTATTTTAGGCTATGTGCTGGAGAAGGCGCGCGAGTATGCGCGAGTTGAGTTTTGAAATGGTGAATGGGGAAAAACGAGCGGACTAGGTAAATTGGCTTTTTCTCTCTGCGATGTGTGTATGTGTGTGGGGATTGTTATTATGGGTTGTCGACTGTAGAAGGTTCTCGGAATTTTTTTTTTTTTTTTTTTGAGGAGGAGGAGGATGTTGTGATGTGGGTTTTATATTACTGTGGTTTAGGATTTCTAAATTGCGGATTTTTATAAAACTTTGGAATGATGTAGAATCATGCGTAGAGCAGTGTGGATTTAATAGGAAATAGTAATGTCTTGATATTTAAATTCTCAGAATATTTATGACCATTCAACCAATTTATACTTCGTTATCAATGATTAATGTTTTACCAGTAGTATACGAATAAAGGAAAATTGTCTGATTAGCCTCATTCAAGAGTTGACATCGCCAAATGCATTTACAGCTCTAATTAATATTAGTAACCGGATAATTCATTTGTACCGATCAGTTCAATTGGTATGCATGATGCGAATAAATTATTTCATTTCTTCAAACGATATTGATTAAGGCTAATTAGATCAACAAGTTAATCAAACTAGTAGTGCCATTTTTACGCATTCGCATAGCATACATACAGCCTCGTTCATTTACTAAATCCGCAATAATTTATGCATAGATAGGCAATAAAAGTTAAATTCATCGATAATCATCCACCCGATAAAAAACGCTCCAATAATACTCAAATATAGAATCTCAGTAAACACGGCGCAACATATACTCAGCGCTACTAAAAAAATTTAAATATACCACCCGATAAATATGTGCATCTCGTAAAAGAATTAAGCGCCACAACTTGCGCAAGAAAATTTATTATTGAACAATATTCGTCCGCCTCGAAACGTCCGCCCACGTGTCTAAAATCGCCTCTGGCGTCTATAGCGTATTTCTCCGACAATATCCTTCAACAAAAATGCCCTTTCTCTCATCAAAAAATAAAGAGAACAATCGTCAGCACAGACGACATATCCAAGATTACGCGGCGAGTCAAAGGCCTTATCTCGCCGAAAACTCGGCACTCCGTTAAAAAAAACAATCTAAAGCACGCCGTCTAAATTTAGAAGCTAATACGAGAACGGCTGCACTCGCTCGTCGGCTTTTGATTCATTCGGAGCGTTCTCTCTCCCTCTCTCTCGTCGTTCTACACGCAGAAGATATTACATAAACGAAATTCCCGTTTACAGTTTTCGATCGGGGGATATATAGTTACGCGCCGGTTTGGAGATACATGTTTTTGCGACTGGTGGTGATAACGTTCTCGGTATTGGACGTGTGCAATGACAGAGTCTTGTTGACTTATTTTAGTAGTTTTTTTTTGTGATAGTTGTAAGCGAGAGAGATAAGTTGAGAGTCGAATTTGAACTTTTGAGAGTTTTAATTACTTAAAGAGTGAACTGTTTCGTTCGAATTATAAACGCTTGAATTTTCACCTTTTCCGTGTGTCAATGTGTGAATGCGTTGGAAATTACGTGCAAAGTTTCGCCTTCTCTTTGGAGTAGAGGAGAAATTAAGCCACTTGTTTAGGTACTAATTACTTTTCTTTGTCTCAAGTGCATATTTAAGATAAGCTTTTTGACTCGAACACAATGGCACCTGCTTATATTCAAATTTATAATTCAACTCTGCTCCACATTCCGACTTTCGGGACGCCTTTATACTCTTTGCTATAAGAGCTCGTGAAAATTCATAGAATCATTTTCAACGGCGCATTTTTTAGAATTTTTAATATAAAAAGTCTCTTAAAAAATAAAGATCCTCTACTCTCGTAAGTACATCAGCGTCGTGCTTGGCTTTGATATTACAGTATATTATAAGATGGAAAAAAGGTTTACCGATAATCGATAGCCCGTGATACTAAAAATATTGCGCATAAAATGCATAACAATCTTTCTATTATGCACAACAAAAGAAAGCTGTAAAGTACGTGAAAAAAAGGTAAACTTTCTTCTAAACTAGTCCATTTCCAAACAAAAAAACTGCCGCGCGCCAACTAATTCGAGTAGCGCCAAAGAGAAGCTCCTTTCCATAAGCTGCATATAGCACACATACGGCAGCAGCATTGCGAATCGAGAACTAGGAGGCGCGCTCGCCATAAATGTAAATGGCCCGCTCACGCGCATATGAGCCTGCGCGTATACATACATGTATGCATGCGCTGCTATATACGTATATGTATAGGTATGGTGGCGTCGGTCGAGCCTGCACGTCAAGACGGACAAAGAAGAGGAGGGAGAGAGAAAGACGACCATATAGCCAGTGACACGAGAGGAGAATTTCAATCTAGGAAATGTTACAAAAGGGGAGCCCGCTAATGCTTCCTCTTTCTCTCTCTCTCTCTCTCTTTTTGCGCATTTCTCTTTCTTTTTCTCGAGGCGGTGTATAGAATCCGCGCTTTCGCGAGCTTGTTTTTTGCGTAGCTCTTTATTTTTGGCGTTTCTTGCCTGGGTTCTTGCAACCTGTTGAAAGTCTTGTCGGTGTGATTTTTTCGCATAATTGATTCAGTTTGTCTCTCGGTTCCTAATGAGACCATTCATTTTCAAAGAGCTTCTTCTCTGCTTCAGTGTGTATAGGTGCGCTGAAGAATGGAAGACAACATTATCTCTCGCCTCGTAAAAGGATAACAGAGTTGACTTTATGCTACGCTGAACTTTTTGATCATTGTTATTACGAGCATTGCGTTCTCTCTCTCTCTCTCTCTCTCTCTCTCTCTCTCTCTCTCTCTCTCTCTCTCTCTCTCTGGCTACTCCGCGTCTATTTTCGAAACTGGTATAATGCTTTGCAGAAGTTGTTAAATATTATAGCCCTATTGTGACATCATTTCATTGTGCACGTTTGAGCCTTACGACGGCTGGGTGCACCGTTGTGTAATTTTTAAATGAACTATATACCGTATAGCACGTGTACCGTAGCCTCTCTTTAATTCCAGAAGCTTATAAAACAAAAGCCCGTATATATTATATTGCTCGCGGACACGAGGAAGAGCATCGTCGAGTTTAATTGATTTTGACCATGTTGTAATATTTTATGGGATATGTACGGAGTGAGCTTTATGGGCCGTGTAGTCGGAAGTCGATACTTCGAATTGACTCTCCGATGTCATTTCCGCATTAGCCGCTCAGTCTGCACACTATTGAACTATCTAATAGTTGTGTTATTGGATGAGAAGCTTTGTTTAGCTTCAATTTAACGCGCATCAAAATGCCTTTGGATAAAAAATAACGTCGTATCGCTTTGACGATAGATGAATAATCTTCATCTGTACTACTTTTTATTCCTTCGTTCTTACGTTGTACATACATCACATGTCCGCCTCGTCATTGTACAGGCAGGGTGAAAGTATAGAGTAATCCCGTAACGCATACACTATGCGGGAGATACATTCTTCAGCAATTTTTCAAAGGTTACAGTACACTCCTTTCATCTCTCCTTTATCTCTTTTCTCACGCACGTTTTAACTATTCATTCTTGTTCCTCAGAGCGCAAAATGAGTCTCACGTCAGTTCATTGTACGTATAGCCTCGTGTAATTGGGTTATTGCGTGAATGTGTTTTTTTTTTTTAATCGTCGCTATGCTAATCTCCCAGCCAAGAGTCGGACTGCACCGCGCGTTCGTGGAAACCGTATTTTCCCTCTGACGCTGCGCTGAAATTTCATGTCAGAATTCGAGATGAGACGTTTTGACGACATTCGGGAGATGCAAAAGAGATAGTCTGACATCAGAGTGATATTTCGGTAATATTATGTCCCGTCCGTTGAATTTACTCGAAATTTTGAGTTTTACGCAGGAGTTGGGATTTTTAAAGCGTATTGTGTCACGATAGACAATAATGTATATATGCAGAATTTGCAATAAGAATAGCTCGCGTTTGACGTAAGCCTGGCAACTTTCTAGCGTTAGTATTCTTTACACGATATGTTCATCGTTTATAGCGTGACGAGGATCGCTTAATAAACGTCAAATTTCTAGAGCGCTTTGGCAGAGTCTCTTCTGAAAAATCGGTCTGAAATCGAATGTTTATTTTCAAAACTGTGTATTAGCAGAACACGTGCGCCAAAAATAGCCGACATCGGACGTTTTTAGCTTCCACGATATATCACAAAAACAGAGATATATTACACATAGTTCACTTTTAAGCAAAGAATGAATACGTTCGACACTGGCAAAGGAAATCGTTATTATAGTGGGCTAAGCAGAAAACGACGAGGCTTGTAGTCCGCGCGTACACGCTTCGAATGATAATTTGAACTCAATTGAAAACATAGATAAGAGCTAAGCGTATTCTGCAACTCGCGTAGGTAACGCGCGAGGCAACGTAAATAAGCACTTGGCAGGGTTTTAAGCAATGCTCATCCAAGGCGACAGACTATACATAGTCGTTTAGCTCTTCAGCGCGCGCGCACGCAGTATATAGCGCCGAGAGGTTAACGTCCCTGTTTTTGAAATAATTCAACCTACTTGCCGATGATCGTTGGAACGTACTCAATAAATGCGCTATAATAGCTATTGACAATCTAAATTCGACGTCGTTCTGGCGTCTGTGTCGCGCGAGATAATGTGTAATCGCATAAATTTAAATTTAAATTATTCGTGCGCCTTTCCTAAATAGTAATAAATAGCCGATTAAGCGCTTGACGTGTCGTATGAATATTGTAACGGATAATTTTTCTATCTATGCGCAGAGCTTCAATCATATACTAATGAGATTACCGTTTGATTTTTTTGTTGCAGATGACCGTGTGCTTGTTCTAGAAGCACATCGCCCAGTGATACTGTAACCGTGACAAAAGTGCTTCTAATAATCAACGCGTGCATTAAATCTTCGATGAAAGTGCTCGAGCATCAACGAATAAAGCTGCGAGTCATCCGACAATAGAGACTCTGGACCAAGTATATATTCTAAAGCCAATCAAGAAAGTGTAGTGTGTATATCTGTGCAACCCGTAAACATATCAAGCCCATTTCTAAAGTCTAACTGTACTGCTCATTCCAACGATGACATTCAGATATATTTCTCATCGTAAACTCATCGGCGCCTCGACAAGCCATCTTCATCAGTCAGCTGATCGTCGTCGATCGATCTCGACGCAGTTCCAGGTCCAGGTGGCCTGAAAGCTATGCCCTGTGCTCCCGAAACGGCGACCTCACCAGTCGAAAATAGCAACAGCAGCAGCCGCGTCACCAGCAGCATCACCAGCACCAGCACCACCACGACCAGCAGCAGCAGTAGTAGTCAAAGCAGCCTGGAGTTGCACCTATCGTCGCGTCGCGAGCTGAGCTACCGCGACGAGATCATTCTTCAGGATACCAGGGCGGAGCTGAGCGCCCGAGCCGTCGACTATCTGCTCAATTGCTCGACGCTGCTGGAGGCTGGAGAGGCTAGCAGTCGGTCAGGCCACAGCAGCATGGCTGCCACGGCGAAGCACGAGCTAAGACGAAAGTTCCCGGCGGACGCGAGCTCAGGCGACGAGGACATCGCCGCTATAGCCAAGCAGATAAGCGACCACGCCGAGGCTATCTATCAGACCTGGAAGAGCCGGGGTCTGGCCCCAACGGAGATCCTCAACTGCCACAGCAACGCCACCGCGGCGGACAAGTTCGGAACTGTGCTAACACCCACGGGTAGCTCGGGCCCGACCAAGAAACTCTCGGCTACCAGTCCTGTGGACATTCTTGCCCAGGACAACAATAACCTCGAGAAGCTCGTCAACAACTTCGTGGTGGAGGACAAGGCGCGAATCGCTGCGTCGAGGCAGCGCTCACCCTCGAAGAACCTGCCCTCTTCCATCCAGTTCGCGCTCCAGAAGTTCGAGCAGAACTCGGTGCCGGTGACGCCGGGGCTACAGTCGCCCAAGACGCCGACCCAGCTCAAGCCCACCAACTTCAACAGGCCGTCGCAGATCGTCAAGCCTCAGCTGGTGTCAAAGTCCCCGCCGGGATCGCATCACAGTGAGATATTCCTGGAGACGATCGAGACGTCCTTTCCTCAAGAGATCACGCCGTCGAAGATCGCCGTCCAGCAGAAGAATCGACCGGTCAGTACCTTGCTGTCTGGAGCCGTTAACCAGGTGACTTCGCCGACGCAAGGTGGTACCGGTTCTGGAGACTCGGGCCTGACGACATGGCCACTGAAGAACAAGATCGTCAACGACTCGCGCAAGCCTGCCGGGGTGCAGGTCCTCAAGAGTCCCACGGCGAACGACGCGGCCAAGACTCCTGGAGCCCTCAAGTCTCCAGAGAAATTCAACGCAAACTACCTGGATGAGGTAGCGCGCGAGGAGGAGCGGCTGATCAATGCACTGAAGACCGGTGTCGTTATAGCCGAAGAACCCATTGAGAGAAGGATAACTCCGATTGCAGTGACGCCGACCACTACTGCAGCGACGACGACGACGACGGTGCCGAAGCAGAAACCGGTGATAGTTCGCGAGACCAAACCTAAGGTCGAACCTGTCAAGCCGATCTTGATCTCACCGAGTCAGGTCGGAGCCCACCTCAATTCTACCGCGATGGTAAATAACCTGGTGTCAGCTCAGATCATCAACTCGCCGAGCAACGAAGTCAAGACTCTCAGCAAGGACGACCTGTCGTCGATGTCGGTTGTGGACTACGCCAAGGTCAGGTATAGAGCTGCCCAGCAGAACCCCACGACTCAGCAGAGACTCGACGAGCAGAAGAGCAACACCAGCGCCAGCTTCAACAACAGCGAGCCCATTGTCTCGGCGACTAGGTCCAAGTTTGAGTCCGAGTTCAACAAGAACAAGGACAAGGACAAGGTTGATCAGAAAGATAAGGACAAGGACAAGGATTCGGGAAAGGACGAGAAGGACTTCATTGCGTCGCGATGGGGTCTGCGGTTGAACTCGTCGAGACCGAGGCCTGTGGAACCGGTTCCACATCCCGAGCTCACCACTCAACAGAAGCAGCATATCAGGGCTGCCGCGGCTACGAATACCGGAAACAACCCCGTGAGACCGTTCCTCACAAGGGGATCTGTGGCTGAACGAGTACTGATCTTCGAAAAGTGTCCCAGTGAGCTGTTGTTGGACAAGAGAGGACCCAGACAACCGGCCGCCAACACGTGGAGGTCGCCGCAGGAGGTCAACAACAAAGCACAGGTTGGTACATACACGTTGTTATACTTAACGATTGAAGACAGCTTGCATTCTTGAAATACAAAGATGCAAAAATAGGTAATTCAGTAGTAACGGAAAACCTATTAATGTCTTGATGTCACAGTCATTATACCTCTCTCGGCGAGCTAGTAATAAAAATAATTGTCACTCGCTCCTGCAATATTTATCGCCTAGTCACATTTTCGAATTACGTACCGAAAGCGGCTTTCCAATTTCAGCGAAATGTCCAATCGCACGTGTGTGAACCGAGCCGTACATGGCACGAAAAATGAAAAAAACACATACGCCAATGTAGGTTAGTTGGACTTGACTACTTTGAAGTAACACTTCGCGCGCAGTAAATTATAAGCCGAACGAGTAGGTATACTTTGTAATTACGTCAGGGCAAAAAAGTATTCTTTCGAAATCGCTTAATTCGCCTTTAATTGTCCCGACGCACAACTTTTTTAATCCCGAACCCCCCAAACCATTTATAAATGACACATTGTTTTCGAAGCATCAATCTGCACTCGAATCATCAATCCATTCATTCACAATCGACTCCAATTCCCAGGACAAACCTCAATCAGTCGATCGGCAATAAATCATCTCCGTTATTTCGCGTGTACACCCGTGCGCTCGTTATCTCACGCTGAGTCGGAGAAAAAAGCTCACCTGTCCCCTTGGGTAGCAGATTGTCGTTTTCCTTCCCGCATAGCTGCGCTCTCTCACTCTCTCAAAATCCTTTGCCAAGGACTTGGCACTATACACAGCTCTCTCGCGCGCTCGACGACGATCAGCTGCTCGTTTTCACGATCGGCGACCTTGCCGGCGATCCGAGGCAGGATTGTAAGGAGTCGATACTTTCTCTTTTCGCGCCGAGCGTTGAACTCGTGAGTCGCGCGCGTGCTCGTGTATCCCATGCACCACGAGAGGATGAGTTACTTTATGTTGTATACCTGCGCGCGCGAACTTTGTCTCTATGTATATTCCTTTGATGCCCTTATAATTGAGGCGACTGTTGAGACAGGTTTTATCTTGCACAAGTGCTATATATTTACAATAAATGTTACGATATAGTTTCTTTTATCTCGATGCTGATTATACAGAGTATATATCGTTCGGAATGCAATTAAGTAATTACACGCAGAGCCCTCTCCGCCGGTCTGTATGCTCATTAAAGCGAACCAGCGCGGTTGTATCTCCTTCTATTGACTCAAGTGGATCATAATAAACACTGCACCACCTGAACCAACAAAAGTCAATTAAGTCATTCCCATTAGATTAATCTATACTCGTTGCACGCCGCAGATCGGCCGATAGTAAAGATGACATTCTTAATTACTGCATTATAAAGCATCGTCTGAAAAAATCGAGATTCACATGCGCGCACGCGCACGAACCGCGCCCTATTAGTCTAATATTTACGGCGCGCATTATACACCCCATTATATACTGTTACTTAGTAAGCCGATCGTCGGCTACTTAAGCCAAAGCCTCGAGCCGATAACTCACCGTTCTATATGTGTCTATAGCATATATAATAGCGCGAGAATAGCACTTCCTCTCTCCTGTTAATTGGCCTCTTGGGTGGCCTCCAACGTCCGAAAATATACCCATAATGCGGGCATACGATTTTTCATTCTCTCCTCTGTTACGCGTGTATACCATACAATAACATACAGGTATACACGAGAATTGTGTATGCCAGGAGCGCGAGTGAAGTGACTGTCCTCTCCGCTATATAGCGGTTGCGCAAGGCGTGCCGATCGCGAACAATGCCGAACAAGGCTTGGTCCTCCGGTTATTGTCGCTGTGCGCGACGAGCGCCCGCGCGTTTTCACTCTCTCTCTCTCTCTCTCTCTCTCTCTCTCTCTCTGTCTCTGTCTTTGTCCCTCTCGTGTGTGGAGGAGATAATGCTGCGGTGTCGCTCTGGCGCAATGGGAAAATGGAAGTGATTTTCGAACGTTGAATGAAATCTGTACATACTCTGCGAGAGGATCGTCGGTTCCTATTTCAATTTCGTCGGGTATTATGTCGATAATGGGATGTAATGGATCGGTTAAGAGTGTATAGTTGTTTGGTATAAATTATGAAAAGAGGCTCTTCCTGTGATAGGCCGATTCACTGTGTGGTGAATGACAGTTTTCCTGGTAAACGCGTTATAGACTGACGAGATTATAATGAAAAGGATAGGTGAAGCTTTTCATTGTAGCTTTTGAAAGTTATAATAGTCCGTAATTAGTTTCTGTGAGGTATGAGTGACGTGATAAAAATACATTTTTGTTTTTGTAAAACTTTATATCTATCTCTTCGAATCAATAACTGCATAATTCGATTAAGGTAATATTGCAAATAGATTTTCATTTTCGATAATGTTAACGATGCAAGTGCTGGAGAAATCTTGCCGTTCTATGTCGTCGTGATGTGTATACGGATGGCTCGTTCCTTTAGATGAGAAAATCCGCTTGTGGCACTCGATTGTGCAGTGCTTTTCTCGTGATCGTGCCATAAGCGTTACTCAATTCGTTGCCGGGAATTTTTCACAACAAACAATTTGTAGTACGTGTATGGCCAACTAAGGGCTCTGGTTCTAGAGAAATTCAATTTTTAAAATTGCAATCGTTACCGAGATCATTGGGAAGGTTTCTTCTGTGTATAAAAGCATTTGTAATTTAATATTTTTCTACTCGAATGAATCTGAAATAGTTCGATTACACCTTTTTCATCTTGTTTGCATTTATTCACAATTAAGATATCCATTAATATATAAGCAAGTTTGATGCTTTAATAAAAATTGTACGACACACACACATTACAAAAGCAATAAGGAAATTTAATTATCGGCGGTAATAAATTTCTCTTCTAATCGCGCATATTGCTTTAACCACAATGCATAATAGTTATGTGGCCATTATATTACCATTACCGTAATTAATAGGTTTCATTTTCGATTTTCAATAATGATATGAGGAATTGAAGAGGCTAATTAAATACTAATCCGATTTATGTCGAAACTTGGCGATTGCTCGCAGTTTGTTTTGTCGGCGGCCAATTTGACGGAAATAGTTTTTATGGCCAAATTAGGAGCGAAATTGACGATTGTACTTGTGATAAGTAGTAATTAACGAACAATAACTCGTTATATACAAATGATTGGCTCTCGTTTTGTAGCGGTTACGATGCTATTGTACCATGTTCCCCTATATCGTAATTAACTTTAGGAAACTGCATGTATATATCCTTTCTCTTCTTACTATTTTAATTGTTACACGAACTCGAGTAAAAGCATTTGCGAGTACTGCATTCAGGATAACAGTTTTATATTAGTACAGCCTAAATTCTTTGAGAAACAGCCGAGGAAACAGCAGTTTCAAACTGTATGTACGTCATTTCTACTCATATAATAACAGTATTTTATCGGCTCTTGGGCACAAATATTCACAAGTCGTGACTAAGATATAAGCGTAACGGCCTTCTGCAAAGCCATGTATGGCGATAGCGCAGTTGTTATGCTTTGAAAAAAATCTTAAATAGATGGAAAATAAATTTCGAAGCGTAGAGCGCTAAACGCGCGTATATGTGTATGTGAGCACAGACCGTAGAACCTTATATTCACATTCAAAGATTAGAAAAAAAGTTCCAATTTCCTGTTTCAAATTGACATCGTTTCAAAACTCGTAAAATCGCCTAAAACTATATATTTCTGCTATGCTAATAGGCTGACACACATTTTTTTGGGCTATCGCTTGCAAAGTTTCAAGCATTTCTGAATACCAAATGTAAATGTCATTGATCCTCTCTTGACCTTGCCTTTTGATTTACAGCCCACGACATTCGTTAAACTGATTGTATATCTCTCGCGTTCAATTAAAATTCTGCTACTTAAACGCACTTTCAAAATCTTCTTATATAAAATTAACATTGCATCAGCTCATAACTTTCCAACATACGAAATTACGCTTCACTGTCTCATTAAGTAAAAATCTTAACGATACACTTCAAAGATCCAAATCAAGTAGAGATCTTCCATTTTCCTTCGAAAACAATTACCATCAGCAAATTATCCTCGTCCAATTAGAGCCATCGCCAGAAAAATCGAGCAAACCAAATATACGCTGTCCAGTGCACGAGTTAAAAATACATACATATACTCTCCTCAGCAAACGTCAGCGGTAGATTGAGAGACGGGTGTGTATAGGTGTGTGTATATACATACGCTCCACGAGCGAAATAAAGCACTTGTCAGAGTTCGTGAAAAATGTGAAAGTCAAATCAACCTTGAGGACCTGTGCACACGTAACGACTGCTGCTCTCTCAAGGCGCTCTCGACCGTTTGCGCAGATGTGCGTACATTGGCCTAATTCAGGCAAGAAAGGCCCGAGAGAGACAGAGAGACGAGCGAGTTGTGAGCTAAAGGGTCCATGGTCGCGTTTCTGCTCTTTTTATTTATTCTTTTGGAGTCGCACCAAAGTGCCGATCGCGATATATAATACCGTGGAATTTCTCATCGAGGTACGCTTTTATTTTGAAGACCTGTTGTGCGCGGGGACGCCTTCGCGGGTTTCTTCCTTTGTGGGTGATAAAAGAGATCGAGGCGCGACCTCTCTTTTTTTGTATCGATTCTTTTATTGAATTTGTGGCTAATACTGGAATAGTTTTAGGAATGTCTATATAGCTAGATGCACAGTACTTCTCATTAAAGGACGCTTTTATACAAAAAATATCGCGCCAAGTAGATTCTTTTGTTCAATCTCACGGCACATTCATCGCTTTTTTTGGTCTGCTGCTAAATCAAGGACTTGCAGATTGCTTTAGCAGTAGTTCTCGAGCAGGAAGCTAATCCAGTTAATAAACTTTTCAAAGGGCCACTTTGGTCAAATGACAATTATCGGGCTTCGTAATTCAATGAAAATCCGGAGTTCTCTTGAAGTGCTACATCTAATTCGCTGCAGGATCATTCAGGCAAATTCAAACTATATCCTTTACTGCTGCGTATACCTCTTCATTACGACGTACCTACTGCAAGACTGATTACCTCTTCGCATATACACATAAATATAACCCACGCAAAACGAGAGTCGCGTCCATATTTTCTCGCCTCCGATCCTCTAATCCCAATTAGACTTGCGGTACATGTAGTGGTTCGCGCTTTTCACTCTCGTCGTGGGAAAAAAGTCGAGCTCGGATTCTCGAGGAAGTGAAACACTCGCCAATTTTTTTTTCTCTCCCTACGCGCAGCTGCACTATACCGAGATTCGACTTTCCACGCGCATGCATTGTTTCCCGAATCCCCGCACAGTTGTTACAGCGCTTGAAACTGCGTATGTGCGTTGTATATATATGTATGTACGTTTACGCATTCGCTTCTGGTCGTTACGTGTATAGGTACCGCTCGCTGCCTGGTTACAAGCTTTAAATGGTTGAAAATTTAATTACCAACGTTCTGTATATGTTTCGAAATTCGAATGGTAAAATTGTTGTGTGTGTATCAGTTTTAATTGGGGGTTCTGTTTTTATGATTTTATTATATGTTTTAAATCTATATAGAAATGAAAAACATTTGCTTTGATAAAAATAGCGTCTGCTGCTGCTTCTGGATTTACATAGTACATTTCAAAACGTCTACCTACTCTTCTGAATTATTACGCACGTTTCATAATGTTGTTAGTTTAGTGCATACCGCACGTTCTCCAGGTGACGTTATTGATAGCAAACAAGAATGTACAGGATTTACATGAATGTTTCAGCTCTCACTTTTCATTCGCGAATGTTCAACACTTTTATAAATCTTTCCGAAGCATATCGTTATATCGGACTATGTGGAAGCAACTTCTCCGACAAACTGAAGTAGGATAATCTTTCAGAAACTTCTCGACCCCAAAATTGCCTGATAAAACGGTATAAAAAATTGCTCTCCAAACTCAACTTGATGTACTTCCCCAAAACTTATCTCACAGTCTCGAAGTCATAAACCTCCCGGTTCTATACCACAACCGTAACTCACAATTCTCACGCCATATATACAAACGAAAAATTTCTCGTTCATCACTGTTACACGTACTGCATGCTCTCTCTCCTTCATGTCAGTGTCTATACGACCTCCTGAACCCTTCGATAAAATTATTTACAACGGCGCGACTAAAATTAAACTCCCGTGTGTAATACAATTTTTATCAAACAGCGTATTCGTCTCTCTGAAAATATCATAATATTATTCCCAACTCGCTCCATCAGTAATCCCCGGCGGGCAAAAAAAAGCGCATCATCTCTTGCATAATTTCCGATTATTCCACGGAGCTCGTCAATCACTCAGTCAACAAAATAAACCTCACTCCACAGGCGACACTGCACACAAGCGTCAAAGCAGGTACTCATATTATATACACAACAGCCTCGCCTCAGTAATCATCCCGCAACAGCAGCTGCCACATCACGCATATCTCAGGCTTTTTACGAGTGTATATACGCTACGATTGCAAATTCGTCTTTACCGCTAGGCGCGGCGACGACGCCGGCATATTTCCGACCTTCGGCTTCGATTTTCTATACATGCGCTCACGACGACGCGTAACGGCTGTTCGCCGACAAGGTGAGAGTCTCCTCCGCGCACGTGTGTATGCATGTGCTTATATTGCATATATACCTATATGAGAGATATACTTTGTAGATAGGAATTACACCGCAGCGGTCTCTTTCTGCATCAGGATAATAACAATAATCTATATTACATACGCTCGCTTGCGGGGGTTCGACGGATACGCGGTGATTATTATCGGCGAGTGTGTCGGAAGAAAGTTATTGACGGATGCGTCTAATCGAGCTTTTTCTCGTGAAAGTGCGCGCGCCGCCGCCGCCGCCTGCGGAGCGGTAATTACGCTTGTTTTCGATGCGGTGCTAAAGCGTATATTATAGAGGATGGACGCGCTTGTTGCGCTTGTTGGAGCGGAAATGCAAAAACTGAAAGTAAGAAGTTTTTTGTATACAGCCTTTTCAACGATGTATTAATTATTGTTTATTTCTTATACAGACGGAATAAAGAAATTTCTAAAGTTTTCTTTTGTAAACAATAAAATTTATGGAGCCTGCAGTTTGGAGCTTTTTAATTTTTTTTCATCATCATGCTGCACTTGTTAGCCGAACTACCCAGCTCTTTACCGTAAGTCCAGAGTCGTAAATCTGTAGCTTCCAGAAAAACATTCCTGACAAAAGTTCTAGGTCGCTCAATAGGCATTCCTAAGAAATTCGCGTTTCTAAACACTTTAGTTCCAGTGAGAAAAAAAGGGCAGTGCCTACCTTTTTCCGACACTGGACAAAAAGCCACTTGTGCGCGTCTCACTCTTTCCTCGTGAAAAAGGTGCAGGTAGATTTTACGTTCTTTGCGCTACTGGCCTATGTACATTGTACGAGGGACGATTCTACCTACCTACCTATAGGCTCCGACAAAAAATTCTGTCAAGGGGCATAGTGTATGTGTGTAGAGAATTGTTGAGAAGTATATTCTGCTCGTTTTCCCATGATATTCCATTACTCTTGCTACATTATTTTAATCCTGTAAAAAACTCTTACTGTAAACATAAAACGAGTTATTGTTTATTAATTGAAGACTGTTTAGAACCAAATATTATTCTCTTCATTTCATACGTCACTTTAAAGAAGCACTTATTTGCAAACCATTAATAGAAGGTAAAAAAAATATTCTTTCCGCAAAAAAATACTCGCCACCGCGGCCTGAGCCTCCGTTTTCCCCTCCGTGAATTTCCTTGGTCCAAAGTGCCTATCTCTCTCTCTTTCCCTCGTCCTCCCATCTCTCTCCCCTCATGGCGTACCTGCCTTTCCTCTCAGCTTCTCTCTTTCTCTCTCTTACACACGCGAAGTCCAAAGGCGAAGAAAAGCGAGGGAGAGGAAAGAGAGAGCGCAGAAGCCAGGCAGCAGCGTCGGCGGCATTCCGGAATGCATCTGAAAATCGATATACAAGCGCGGCGCGGCCAGAAAGACTCGGAAAAGGTTTTTTCTCAGCGCGTGTACGCCGCCACCGCGCGCTCGGCTAAATTATTGTGCGCGTGCGGATTTTTTTCCCTCCGTATATGCGAGAGCTCGGAGTTTATACCTTCTTTGGCAAATAATTGAACTAGGTGCCATTGCTTCGTGTTTGCCTTTTGCTTCTTTATTTTGGTCGCTGCAAGAGGCAGCGCTCGTTTCGAGATGCGAGAGACGAAGTCCCTTTGTTTTTGAAAGGATCTCTGCTTGGCTTATTTTAATGGGGATTTAAGGAAATAAATTGAGAAGCCAGAGTGAGTTTGTGGGAGAGCGAGCGGAAAGAGATGGAATTGTTCTTCGTATAGGCTTGATGGGGATATTTCAGATATGATTCAGTGCTCTGAAGTTTTTTGGAGAAGCTTCTTTAGTAATTTTAATATTTAACGATGATTGTGTCACATAATTATTTTTAGTTATTATCTATCTTTTAATTAAATTTGTCAAATCTATATCCCATTATACTTTTTGCTCCACGTCCACATGCTCTACGAGACAAAACTCTCTCAATGATGAGCGTCTCGCACACACTCGAGAGATCTCTCAATTATCCGGAGTCTCGTCTCGTGAGTACATCAGGATCTGAGAGACGCTCCGGCGCTCGGAGTATATCATGGCAGTGCGTTTAAAGACCGAGCCGTTCATTTT
Source organism: Cecidostiba fungosa (assembly GCA_900474305.1). Classification (NCBI taxonomy): domain Eukaryota; kingdom Metazoa; phylum Arthropoda; class Insecta; order Hymenoptera; family Pteromalidae; genus Cecidostiba; species Cecidostiba fungosa. The sequence goes on from UCOJ01000402.1 coordinate 91,475, forward strand.
TCCAGTTTGTTTATCTCATCTCTCCTTTTCTTCTTCTTCTTCTTCTTCTATATACTTCCCTCGTGTGCGATGCTAGTGCAGTGTGCTGCAACGCAGTAAATCAATCGAGACTCGCCGGTACTTAAACGGACCCCTACTTGATGCCGCCTTAAATTGTTTGTATTTGGCGATGAAGTCTGAGTCATTCCAGAGACACAGTGCAGTATATCGCCGTTGCTCGACGACATCGTTGCTCCTTATGCTATCCTATTGCTCTATTGGTGCGTCTGTTTTGTGTTGAGGATTTTTATGCCTCGTTTGCGGAGGGTCTGAACTAGTTTGGGGAAATACTTGCTGCAATGAAGCAGTCAAGTGTGTTTGAAAAGCAAATTTTGGTTTATAATTTTATAGTTATGTATTTTTTTTAATGTGTGAAATTCTTTGCACGTTATACAAAAATTTTCATTTTCTAGATGAGTTTTCCTTACCGGCAAACATTCCAGTCTCTAGAAAAAAATAAGACTATTCAAAGACAGTCCTCCTTTTGATCGTACAGCCAGGCGCGCGCAACGTGCACGGAAAAACAGAGATACTACGGTACTCTTCTCTAACCATCACTTTTTTTTTTCTCACTATAATTGTCCCTCTCCCGCTTCCATAGTGGCTGGCTTTCGAGATGATTAAAATCTACGCTGTGTCGTCGTCGTCGTAGACTCGAATCGGCCAGTTTAGGTGTGTATATGTATATACACGGGATATATAACGGGTTCTTTTTGAGGAAAACGTGAGGAGCGCAGTATCGCGTGCGACCGAAGGCAACTATTATATATAATACAGTCAGTCCGCGGAAGGAACGCCTAAAAAGATAGCGTCTCTCTGTAGTATATTGTTGTTGCTTCCTGCGATTGCTCGCTGACTTTTAAGATTTCACTGACCGTGAAATTTTGTTTTATTTCCTTCTTTCTTATACATATTCTCTGCTGAGGCTGCAGATAACGAAGCTTGCTGTATCTCTTACCTTGACGATTGTAATTGTTATGGAAAACACGTTTATGGGCTTTTTGTTATAGAGCTATACTTTTTAGACACAATGCTGGCTCATATTTTTCCTTTATCCTTTTCACACGGAGATGGTGCGATTGTTTTGAGATTCGAGAAAAACTGTGCCAGCACGCGTTAGGCTGTCACTCATATACACACCCGTATGCAAAAGTCATTCGAGCGAGGAATCTAAAAATAGCGCGTGTTATATCGATATATAGCGAACGATAAAACATATAAAAAGAATCACAATGGATCTTGACCTTCTCATGTTTATACCCAATGTTAATCATTGACATTCATTCTTCAAACACGTACGCCGCTCTCTCTCTCTCTCTCTCTCTCTCTCTCTCTGTTATATATAAATATATACCAAGTCCAATTACGCTTGATACTTATCTGAAGATGACACAACTGAAGATACGACGACGCGTTATATTATATAGCTCTGGCGCTGGTTTCTAATCAACTCGGTGTACGTCCGTGTGTGTCGGCTTTATCGCTTATCAGTTTGTTAGCGGCGGAAAAGAAAGTTTATGAAGCGGCTGATGCATAAATCTATATAGAAACCAATTTTCTCAGAATAATAATTTTAAAATGGTTCGACATTCGATCTTTCAAGTAAATAACCGAATAATTTTCATTAAAAATCAAAATCAATGTCAGTACGAAAATTAATCAAAGCATTATTTGATTCGATTTCAAGCTGCTGCGTCATAATGTACAAGAAATAAATTAAAAAAACTGAATATTGATTAAATTCAATACGAATATTTCATGTCAAGGTTTCGAGTAACATTTCAAAAGTCAATTTTCGATAGCCATTATATCCATCAGTTCAACAGTAAAGAAACTTTGTCGATCAGAATTATCCAAACCACCACAACTCGTTGGAAGAGTATATAATTATACAGTCAATATCGCTCAGAAGATACGAGCACCACAGCAGCGCTTTATAGCGTCAAGTCTTTCAATGACAGCTTGCGGTACGATGTCAACGAGCTACTCCGCCTCTATTTGTCATCTCGTCGTCTCTCGTTTTTGCGCAACTACCTACACTTATGTAGAGCCGACGGGAAAAGAGCATAGACGCGAGTCGCGCATCATTTCTCCTTTTTATTTCTCGGTTTGATGCGCCTCACATTGCGGCCGAGCCGCGACAACGAGTGTCAAGTCACGTCGCTCGTCTTGGGAATCACTACTCGCAGCCGACTACGTGTAAATGATGTAACCGCAGTAACGCTGCAAGTGGTAGGTTGCATTAAATGTATATACGGGAGAACGAGAGAGAGAGAAAGATTAATGTACGTAGGGGGACACATGTGCAGTGTTAACGCTGTGTGTCGCACCTCTCGTGGTCGTGTGCACTTGTATAAGCTTATTTATCTAGCGCTGACATTTATTTTGGAATACGGTCTTGTTCTATTTTTTATTTTTTTTTTTGAGGATTGAAAAAGTTTGTATGGCTGCTGGTTTTATGCTTGGTATGAAATATAATTGTCTTTTTGTTTTGTTCGAAAAGTGTGTATTGAATTTTATTAGAACTTATTCAGATCTATTCGTGGAAACCATTAAAACCATTTCTGAGCAGAGGCAAAATGAAATATTTCAATTACTCTCAGAAATCCGTTATTCGATTCCGGGCAAACAGTAGAGATTTCAATAATAAAACACAATGAAATTGAATAATTTAAAATACAAAATAGCTCTCATCCACAATTTAATTTAATTTAAATCCTTGTATTTCCTTTCATTGAAGTTTTTTTCAATTTTTAATCTGGCTCTCGTGGAATCTTTTTATCAGCTCCATGAAAGCACTACGAGATTGAAGAGACCAAATAGTATGAATGGGATTTTTAGAAAAGACTATTCATATATTCACCTATCTTCGCCGAACAAAGATTCCAGAAATAATAGACAGGTATACCTATTATCTTTTAATTATATTGAACTCGGTTCTTCTTTATCAGAATTCTCTTTACCATCGAATATAGAATATTCCGCGCATAATGAAATTCAGATCGTCATCATCTATAAAAAATGAGTTTTCAAGCTGCTTACCTAAAAAAAAATTCAAATTCTCCCTATATATTATTATCTAAAATGAAAATTCAACAAAATTACTCGTTAATTTGGAAAACATCAGGAAACAGTACTAGCGTCATATCGTATAGCGTTAAATCACCTCGAATCTAATTTTTCGCTAAAATTCACTTCCCGCATTACCAAAAGAAACGCTCGCGTGCACCTAAATCCTCGAGAGCTCGGCAAACAGAGGCTGCCGTGCTTAATATACGCCTATAACCGTCTCTCGAGTCGTCCTGCTTACCGGGCATTCATAACAGGATGCTGCGTCCTTGATATCGAATAGCGCGTGTGCGAGAGCCTCGGCTGTTCATAATACTTAAGTATGATGGAGAGAAAAAGAAGGTGCATGTTTTATGCATACATATGTCTAAAGAGGCGTTGAATGCCTTTTAAATTTTTAATTAGTGCTGATGATGCCGATGGCTCGTATATTATAGACGAAAATGGAGCTGTGACGCTTTCGTCGAAGCTGCAATTTTTTTTTATTTTCATTTATTGTTTTGTATATAGTATACGCATTTTGATGAATGAACGTGTAAATTTTTTGGTGTCAAAATACTTGACTCATAGGCGCTACTTGAATAATTGAGGATTAACGGTCTTGTGCGTTTAGAAGGACATAATACGCTCAACGCTGAAGTAGTTTATAAACGTGGTTACATGGTATATATAGGTGCATGTGCACTAGAGCGAATATGCTGTGCAAAGAAGATTATAAATATCCTGTGGCCATGCACACGTTTCTCTTGGATACCGTTTGAGATGTAATTTTTGCGTCTCGTGATATTCGAGTGTTTAGTAGTCGCATCTTTGTATTTCTGAAAGGAGGTTTATAACAATGTTTACTGTTATCTTTTTTATTAATTCTTAGTTTTGCGGTTGAACTGTGTCACGTTTTTCACAGTGTTGTGCCTAATTATATAATTTTGCTATAAGATAACAATTTCATAAGCCATTTTAACTGCGTAAGTTTATGTAAAGGAACAATTTGCTATTTATTACAGTAATTTCGATAGAGTTTTAACGCTTTTACACCGAAATATAAAATAAAAAAATATTTTCTTTTAATACTGAAATACAGTTCTGACATTTCGAATCGAGGTTTATTGTTTCAAGGCTTCAGCTATATCATAGAGTGACCAATTTTTTTCACAATAAGACCATTCAATTATGACTCTTTTGTGTTCTTGTTAAAAACATTTCTTTGTTCAGTAGAATGTTGATTACATTTTAGAAACAAAAACTCGGACAAGAAAAATATTGTTTGTTATACTATAGAAATTTCAGTCGTGATTATATACTCAATACTACTCCTTGATATTGAAATTACACTCTAATTACATGATAGAATCTTTCAATTATACTATCAACTGTAATATAACCCATCAATTTATTTTCATATGCTTATTACATAACGTATAATTAATAAATATATTCATGAATATTGTTTTTTTTTTGCAGTCTTACACGCGAGACAAAGTACAGCCAAAGAGTCTACCACCTCATACAACACTTCAAAGACACGTCAAAGCCAACAGAAATGTTCACATACCAAGGTAAAGACTGATTTCCCCTATAATACGCACAATATAATTATATATTATTCTATTCCACATATTTCACTTGTACATTCATATATTCACGTCAATACATACAATTTAACAACTTAATTGCCGATTCAGACGCATTTCACCTTGAATCGCCTTATTGTACAGCAATGCACGAGTGAAAAATAATAATAATAAGAAGATTGAAAGTGCATTAGAGGAAAAAGTATTTAATCGATGGTCCAATTATTGTTGTTCTCAAGGTTCTATTTCCCTGGCGGGAAACCGACACCCCTATCGCAGGTTGAGGCAACGATCTCCCGGATCACCGCGGCTTTCCACAGTCTTCCAGGTCATCGAGCTTCTCGTTCGCAATTCCATACCATTACTAAGGTATGTCGAGTATTTACTACCTTAGCTGTACAGAGAGAAAAAAAAAGCAGTGACGATCGTTGCTCGGTCTTTTAGTTTGCTTACGTAGTTGCAGATTCAAGCGGCAATTATACGGTAGCAAAGCATTGCCTTATAGAACAAAATGGGATTTGTTTATAAATAGGCGTATAATTGCATTGAATAAATTATGTGTATACTTGAACGATTATGTAAGTTTTTGCATTTGAGTTATTTTTGAAAAATATTAGTGTTCAACGCTTTATCTCACGGTTTGTGAGCAATTCTCTTGACTTATTCGTTCCTATTTTATACTATACATAATAAGTATGCACATAATTAAATATGCATATATCGATACGATCACACGTCCGACGTGTAAATCGGATTGACGGGATCAAAAATTATGTAAGTCAACGACTTACGTAGCTTTTAATCTTGTTATCCGGCCCAAGTTACAAATATATGCTAGCTCGTGCTAGCTTCTATTATAACTTAATCTTTTTCCCTGGCATTTATATAAACAAATCTCACCAATGAAAACATATGTTTGTTCGTATATGACAGATCCACCTCTAAATTGGATACCTTTTTTTAGGCCTGTGATTTACCGTTGTACTGGAAGATTCCACTTTTCCTGGCCTCGGGAGGCGATACAAACGGAATCATCGAAATGAGCGAGTTCCTTGACTTCTGGAAAGAGTGAGTTGTTTTTCATTTGTGTTTTAATACAGAAATTAATTGCTTCGTCTAATGATTCTTATCTTTCACATCATGACGTGGCCATAATATAGCCTCTCGAAGTTTTCTTATTGGAAATGAACAAGCTTTATATACGATACTCATTCAGTTTTAATTCTATAATATATTTCATGAATTTAACAAAACGGCAAAATTACACACTGCTTTTACAAAATTACATTCCTACGTCAAGATATAAAAGTGGTTTCTCTACGAAAAAAAACGAAAAAAAAAAATTGAAATTCTCATCCCATCAGCACTTTAATTTTCCACCGCAACTCAAACCGTTTTTCCGCCCACAGACTGTCGAACTCGCATCACGACGCAGCGAGCAAGTTCGTGCGAATCGTGACCCGAGGCTTGAGGACGAATATCCTCCCGGAGGATCTGATCCCGCTGGTGCAGGACGTGGTCGAGACGCATCCCGGCCTGACATTCCTAAAAGAGGCGACCGAATTCCACTCTCGCTACGTTCACACGGTAAGTTAGTGTGTGCTGTCGCGCGTGTAATATACTATATATACGTGTGGGTGGATATAGAGGCTCAGCAGCAGCTGCTGCTGCTGCTGCGCCGGGCGAGAGGACGACGCCTTTTAGAAAATCAATAGTGAGCCAACTTAGGGATAGATTCGAGCATTGCTTTGCCACCGCCTGGGAGTGACCTAATGCTGGTTTTTGTTTATATGGAATTTTCTGGGATATATTTTCGATTATATAGAAAAGAAACTTGCTCGATTTCTCTTTGCGCGTTTCGGTAACTCGAGTATGGGAAAAATTTGTTGAAAGTTTGTAATTTTAAGCCTATAATGGATAGTGTAGTTGAACGGGACGTATTTAAATTTCACTTTAGGATATATCGAGCGAGTATTAAACGAAGTAACTTTTTCTTATATATACCTGTCGATAGAATTGATATCCTTATCGCAAGAGCAAAAATAACACGTGTTGTATATTAATCGCGAGGAATAACGAATTTCCTTCGATGTTTAATCAATTTCATAGATTAATCCGATGCAGGTTGCTCCACGCCTCATTAAACTAGATTGCAAAGGAGAGCACTAATAGTTCGACGTTATGGATACCAGTTAATTACAAAGTTTCACGGGATAAAACATTCACAAGACAAATCCAAGCTCTCGTTAAGCGATTCTAGCGTATAGGCACACCCTATGCTATATATTATATATATCCCGCCACATTCCGAAAATCAAAAGCCATCAATTCGGCCATCGTAGCCGTAAATATTAATAATTCAAGCTTCTATGTATGTATTCACAGGTAATCGCCAGGATATTCTACTGCGTGAATCGCAGCTGGAGCGGCAAGATCTCGGTGGCGGAATTAAGGCGAAGTAATTTGCTCTCGGTAATCAGCGTTTTGGAGCACGAGGAGGACATCAATCAGGTGACCGCTTACTTCAGCTACGAGCACTTCTACGTCATTTACTGCAAGTTCTGGGAGCTCGACCGCGACCACGATCTCTTCATCGACAAGATGGATCTCACGAGACACAACGATCACGGTGAGGAGCCTAATTTACCTCCTTTTCTCCGTCGCGAAATTTCACGCTCGGAATGCAGCTTGTATTATGTGTGTATACACCGCATCGACTTGTGAACTTGAGCATTATTTTCTCATGCATTGTAAATCGTGTGTCGAAAGAAAGTGTATGCGGCGATTTTATTGAAATACCGCGAGCTGACTTCGAGTATGTGAAAGTGAATAGTTGCTGCTTCTCAAGTTGTTGTTGTAATCTTGACGGTGAGGATCAAAGGCAGGTCTTGACAGTGTCCTTTCGCTTTCAGCTCTATCGACGCGTATGATTGAGCGGATCTTCAGCGGTGCTGTCACGAGAGGCGTGAAGAGTGCCAACGGCGTTCAGCATCCCGAGGACAAGATGAGCTATACGGAATTTGTCTGGTTCTTGCTCAGCGAGGAGGACAAGAATCACCCTACGGCTATCGAATATTGGTTCAGGTATATACAGATCGACTTTGATCAAGAACAAATCGTGTTACTGAAATTAAATTGACCTAATTTTCAAAATTTTCGAATTTTGTTTACAGATGTATGGATCTTGATGGAGATGGATACCTATCAATGTACGAATTGGAATATTTCTACGAGGAACAATTACATCGAATGGAAGCTATTGGCATAGAAACTCTTCCCTTTGAAGACTGCCTTTGCCAGATGTTAGACATGATCAAACCGGCGATACCAGGGAAAATATCTCTGAGCGATTTGAAGAAATGCAAAATGACATCAATATTCTTTGATACGTTCTTCAATCTGGAGAAGTATTTGGATCACGAGCAAAGGGATCCATTTGCATCTGCTAGGGATCATGACGCAGATGGACATGAAGTGAGTAGCATTGCTTTTACGATGGTTCATTGGATAAATTATGGGACTTTTAATTATTTTATGTTATTATCAATTAAATTTTTTTTTTAATCTGTCAATTGGGCAAATATTTTCCGAATTCGAGTAAAAGCTACTGCTTTAAATTTCGCTTATTGGGATTTACATCTTGCTTAGTTGCGAAATATATCACATCCATTCATGTATACTCAACTGGGCGATCATTATACATATATTTCATTTCTCACAGCTTTCGGACTGGGATCGCTTCGCAGCTGAAGAGTATGAACTGTTGGTAGCTGAGGAAAGTGGCAATGAACAAAATGATCAGTCGTAAGTATTTCGTTATTTTCGAGCTACGTATATTCTCTTTTCATGATGTATAGGACACTAAACACATTCTTAACACATTTCTGTTGATTTCATTTTGTTGTCAAGCGCACATATACACTTCATACTTGCCTAGCTTTATTTTAGTGGTAAATCCTTAACTTCTGTGAATTATTTACCACATTTTTTACATTTTCATTATAGCATGCTTTACGAGATAACTAAACTCGGCGCATTGTTTTCATTTACTGTTATTATACAGTAATTAAAAATCGATTACATTTTTTCAACTTCAGCTTACAAACGCTTCTAAATCTTGATTTCGATTATTATGAAAAGAAAGAGTTACATTCAATGTTCACCAGCTTTTATTATTTTCATACGAATCATTTATTATTTTGCGAAAAGCTTTTTGAAAAAACTTTCATAACACTAAAAGCACGTACAATCAAATCATTTTTCACAAACTTCATTCGTCATGAATAGTCTCATTATTCGGGAATATCCCGACTGTTTACAATGATGAATTAAAAATAATAAGAACAATGTGCGTTTGTTACAGGCTGTGTGATGATGAAATGTAACCATCATCTACAGCTCAGTAAGTAAATCTGAGTACTGCATGTGAGCATTTTGATATGTGCCAGATTTGATGTTTTACGTTTTAATCTATTATTTGTTTTCCGCATGAAATATATTTTTAATGAATCTTTGACGTTTATTTTCTTAATCAAAATTGATATTTTGAAAAGTAAGATAACTATTATCGTGAAATTGAATGAATTCTGTTACTAAAAATTTTGTACTTTTAATGAAATCGTTGATTATGTTTATAATAATTATTGAGTTATTTGCGTTATAACTAAAATTTTTGCATGTTTTATTACCGTTTATCAAAATATTATAAATTTTTAATAAAAATGGTGTTAAGATGTTTGTTGGTAAAAATATGAAAATTTGTATTCACAGACAAAAAAAAGAAACGATACACATTTTAGAAAATTTTGATGCTAAACAACTCTCCTTCCACTTCCAAAAACGTTTGATATTTTCACTCCAATAAATACGTTTGCAGCTTTGAACCACTACACTCGCATCAATATTTAAGATTAAAATTTTCGAACTTTGAAAAAACTACACGACTGTGCATCAATAATCGTATTCCCAATAATAATTACAGCCTCTCAAACTAAAAGCTACTTACCTTTGCAGGTTGTACGATTCCGCCGCAGAAGACGCGTACTCGCCGAACTTGGACGTGTTAATCGGCGAGTCCGTGGACGCAGTGTCCCAGGCCGATCGTGTCGGCTCCACTGGATACCTGGACGAGCTCGGCTCCAAACGCGCCAAGAACTCGCACTACGATAGCTGTGATAGCGACGACTACGCCGACAGTGACAATTGAGAGACGAGTGTGTAGTGTATTAATAATAGCAATCGCCGAGAGCAAGACAAAAATTATTATTATTATACACGATTATACGCAAATGAATAAATCGAGAGATATACCTTTCCCGCGTAGACCGGGATAAGAAGCGAAACCTGTAAATAGCGCATAAGTTAGGATGTAAAAGATCCTCTTAGTTTTATTCGCGAGCGAGAAAGATGTGTAGGAGAGAATGCGAGAGTCGATTATAATATATTGCGCGTGAAAAAGAGGAGAACGACGGGCAGGTTGTCCGGGATCATGTTTGGTGGGCCGTCGTCTATTTAGGAGAATAATTGTTATATGACGCGGAAAAAAAATTGAGATGCCACAATGAAGGGCTTGGTTTATCGAAAACGCCTTGAAAGTTTCAAAAAAAAATATTCGAGATTAAAAATATTTTGTTATATTTTCATCGTACGTGGAGATACATTGAATTGAATTTTCATTTTTGCTTACAAGAGCGTCTTCCAAAAATAGTAAAAATGCCAAATGTAGACGTAATTAAGCTTAAAAACGTACTTCAGTAACGTTCTCGATACGTTAGGCCCTTCAGAGGCTTTACAATAATTTGCAATGAAACTCTGAATGCACTTTAAAGTTAACGTCAGATAACTTACAGTTATTATAACAAAACTTATCAACCAATTGCTTTAGTAAGTTTCAAAGAAAACATAATGATGCATAGCTTTAAATTAAAGCTTACGATTTTCTTGGAAAAATATAATTATGATTAAAGTTATAAAGAATACATGCTGTAAGTAACTACAGCAGACGTTCTTCAACTTCGTAAAAAAATATGATTCTTTAATCGTCCAACGTGACGTTCTGTAAGGTGTGTACGGAAGTTTTGATTGGCAAGCTACTTTGAACACGAAAGTTCCAAAACAAAAAAATATACAAACGAACAAGTATTTCTATACCAGTATGTAGAAGAGTCAAAACTATTTATAATACATGAGAAGACGTGTCCTTTTATAACGAATTGTGTAGTAATACGATGTAATCAATGAATAGTAGCGTACTGTAGAAGCTTTTAGCATTCGAGATGAAAAACAAAACATTAATGCCAGAGTGAATATAAGTTTTTCATTGGTCTGTATTGTGTACACGCAAAAGCTTACGAGACTCTTATTTCCATGACGAAAGTCATCTCTGTATTGAATTTTGAAATCATCATTCGTTCGACTTGTTTTATAGATTCATTCTATTGTGTCGATATCGTTTGATGTATCATCGATGGATATCGACAAGTGTAAGGATCTGATGTGAATTTTACTTCTTAGCGAGCTGGCACAAAATTTCTTTTTTTTTTTAGTTTTATAAATTGAATAACACGTGGGAAAAAATTGAGAGTAGTATAATTATATATTACCTTCGACGTTTTATAAAAATAATTTTTTTTATCAAGAACGAAACCTATTCTTCGAAAGCGTTTCAATTTTAAAGGTAACAACATAATGTTAACACCAAAAGCGCGAAGCAATATATTCTGCCAACTATATTGTACGTAGAATCCGCGACTCCTTGCCATACGAGACTAACCCTCCTTAGATTAACGTAGATTTTTTTTTTTGAGTTGCCAAGACTGCTGGACATGTACATATTATCTTATTTTTATCCTCTTCAAAGTATATATAGTTTTTAATTACGCGCATAAGCACACGACACGTATGCAAAATCAAGTAATATTCTAGTCCAATGATGCGTGCTACTGTATATCTTCTGTTAATGACTACTGCGAAAAAAAAAGGAAATGACAAGTTTGCAAATCTTTCCGCTAGATATACTAAACTAAGGGAAAGAAGGAAAAACGTCCGACAATACATTGAGATGCAGTTGTGTCGACGAAAAAAAAAAATATAAGAGCAAACACAAATAATTTGAGACATTTCATGGTGTCTGACATTCATGTATGGGTGCAAAAAACACTTGCTGTATGCGATAAGAATACTGCGAGCGTAAACTGATTTTATGCGTTCGAGAAAAAAAAAACAGATGTATGTATGTTTCGATGAAGGAATTTCTTCGACAAATAAATCTGATTTACTCTGATATGGGTCTTTTCTTGCGAAGAAAAATTACGTACTTACATGTTCTGATAGAGGAAAAATATGCCTTTATCAATGAATAGATCAGATAAATCTCGTAATAATCTAATGTTAATTAGGTATTGAAAAATTGAAAATTATGCTTACGTAATTGCATATCGTATTTAAATACTAGGAAATTCTTTCATTGGGAATATGTCTCCCATTTTATATTTCTTTGTTATGCCCCGGCGTTGTCCTGACCCGAGTGTTCGTTGTGACCGGCATTTCGAAGTGATGAAATTACGTAGAGACGGGATTGGTTTTGTTGATCATCCAAAGATGTATTATCTATAAGAAGCGAAAATGTGGAGCTTGTTATGGTTTTTTACGATATTTATATGCATTCGTTTTATTGAATTCTCCTCGCCGGAGGACAGATTATTATTGAGAGATCCTCGATGTGCGATCATACATATTTACCAGTGCATTTGATATTTTCGATTGTTATATTTATTGATTACTATATATCATAGGTTTATCGTTGTTTGAGCGTTTTAAGACGCGGAAAAATTATTTGTAATCTAATCGAGATGAAAATTTTTTTCTTTTTTTTTTTTGCTTTCCGTTGATATGCGTTAGAGAAATGCATTGCGAAGGTAGGAAACGATATTACGTCTTGCGAAAAGAGAAATCTCCACGAAACGCCCCAGTTTTAAAGGACATATTTACATGCTCGCGTTTGAATATTCAACGATAGATTTGTAAACACATTTTACGTACCTATTATTTATATACGTATATATGTATGTTTTAGTTATGAAAAAATATATATGTATATATACATATGTTTTGTTAGTTGTGCATGATTAGATAAAATGACAAGGACACTTCTAAGTTGAAAATGGAAGGATGTGTACCGTAACGGGGAGGGAATCATATATCCGTCGCAATTTTGCCTTTTTCCAAGCTGGTTCATGTGCGCTTTCTTCTCCGTCTCTGATCATCAGTTACCCGACTAATAGAAGTGTGTATTTTTCATGGGCTAAATGATTTCAGAAGAGTAAAAGAAAATAATGTAATGAACGAGAACAAAAAATGATAATATATCTTTCGGTCTGTGAAATCAATGTTACAGCAGCCTTAAACTTTCGAATATCACACTACGTCAATGTACAACGCATACCTCGACTATTTATCTTAATAAACGTTACGTAACCCATAATTGCCATGATATCTTATTACACCCTATTACTAATCTACAATGATATGTTTAATTTTAATAAATATCATATATCATACAGAAATGTTGTTCAATTATTCGAAAATTATTAGACAAATAAATTTTCGAATAAACCCATATTATAAAATTATTATGAAGCTAAGACTTTTTCTGATTACATGAAAAACATGTTAAAATTAAAATTTTGATAATTTCAATCATGTATTTCAAACAAATTTACTATACGCATAAAAAAATCAAGCTAAATTCAGGACTATCGAGGAAAGGGCTTCATCACGCGCAGCTGCATGTGTCCGGCTCTCGAGAAGCCGTCGATTTATGACAAGGTCGAGTTTTACGAGGGACGAAAGTCTTGCGCTCGGTGCACTATCCGCACATGTGCGTTCAAGATGCACACTTTTCTGCAACGGACTCTATTAGTCACCTTTCCCCTCCAGTCTCACCCTCAAATACCTTTTCCTGACAATTTTCATGCAACCGATTAAACTCACTCCATCACCGCGAAGTGCAGACACAAAACCAGCTTCGTTTCTTTAGAAAGAATGACTTCTTAAAAAAACGCAAGGAAAAAAATGAACGAAACTCTTTGAATACAACATAATTTTTCATATTAAAAAATTTATGGATATTGTAATATCTGGCTGCAAAGCGAGCGCTGCTTATATCCGACGGAAAACACTCGATATCAAGCCTATGCCAGCCTATACCTACATAGAGAGAAAGAGTCATAAAGCACCATAAATTTACAGAAATGAAAGAGGTCCCAATAAAACTTTTAGCATTAATGGCTGAGGAGCCGATGAAGCAGCCATAAGGACAGTCCACAGATGTAAAGCACAGGCAGGCCAGGCCTCCTTGAGTTTGCTGGCCACTCAGAGTGGGGACAACATCACCGACGATCTTATACCTGGAGTAAAACGACCAAGCGAAAGCTCGCCAGTCAGAAACGAGAGTCAGTGTCCGCCGGTCGCAACGTCAAGTCAGTGAGGGTATCGATGTAATGTACCTAGAGCAGAAATAGCAAGCTGTTTCCGAAAGAATATTCCTGTGAATCGTGGTTTTCGACTTTTTCCAGGACTCAGCTAAGCTGCTCTTCCGCGCGTTAACGAGCTTTTTTCGGACGATAAAATTCTCACACGTGAACGAAGTGAGTATTGGACTAGATGATGTCTTCAATGCATCCCTCTCTGAAGAATGAGCAAATCATTCATCTGTTGAGTCAAGGTCGAGTTGAGATGATCGAAAGATTTCTCGAAAATGAAGTTGACATCAACTTCGCTGACAATACGGGTATGACACCACTGCTAGCCGCAGCCAGAACCAGAAAAGCCGACAAACTGCTGCCGTTGTTGATGAAACAAGGAGCCGATGTTACCGTCAGGGATATTTTCGGTGAGAACGTCTTGCACCACTTGGCGTATGCCCCTGTGGAACACATCGACCTGGCCAGAGTCTTGATCGAGAAGGGCATCTCGCTCGACGACGAAAGTCGTTATCCACATCAGTACCAGCCAATACATCTAGCCGTCGAAAAAGGAAAAAATGAATTGGTAAGTAAAAGTACTTTTCATATGCCGCTATACAGATTTAATTCAACTCGAATTGGATTATTTGCACGGAAAAGTCACGTGTGTCGCGTAAATTTCATTCTCTGCTGTGCCGTTCGTTTTTCAGGTAAAGCTCTACTTGGACCACGGCGCAAACGTGAATGCGCGAGCGAAAGATAACGAATTTCCGCTGTATATCGCGGCTAAATTGAATTTACCCCTAGTGCTGGAAACTTTGATTAAACACGGCGCGAACACGAATTTGAGAACGAATAAAGGTCGCACCGCGTTGCACTGTGCTTGCAGCGCGAAGAATATCATGACGGAGATCGTTAGGCAACTTCTGGTCGCCGGTGCTGATGTGCTCATCGAGGACTGCAATGGTCGCACGGCTTTCGCTCTTATCACGCGCATAAACGACTGTATAGGAACCAGGCTGCTGATGAAAAGATTGGCGCTGAAAAAAGTTTGCCTGCAGCCGTCGATCGTACTGAAGGATGAAGAGATCATCAAGCGGTATCCGATACTATGGAATTATTATCAAGACTGTATCGTACATATTTCTAGGTTGCAATCTGCAAAGTTCTTCAAGAATTGTACATTTGTTGATCTTCTCACAAAATGTCCCTGCAAGATTGCAGAACTTATGCGGAATCCTGAATTCAAAAACAAATTCATTAGAGATCGTACCCCACTTTACATGTATATCGAAGACGTGCGCCAAGCTTTCAAGCGCGCAGAAAACCAGTATCCCTCTATGTTGCAACTGGAAGACGAAATCAACGAGGCTGTTTATGGTGTTTTGCCCCATATAGTTGTGAGGAAGGTGGTTCATTACATATGTCATTGTTTCGTGATTGAGTAATGAATAAAGTTTTTCAAAATATTTAAATATATATTAAATCTGACTCCACATTGTTACTCCTATTCCGTTGCGTATTTTCGGTATAGTATATAGGGAAGATGCGCCTAGCATGAATATAGCTCCCAGCATGATTATTTTTGCGTTTCCAGCTTCGATCAATAGAGATTGCGCGAGTTTAGATCGGCTATTTGATGTATATTTTTGAACATACATTGTGACCAGTATTTTAAAATGATTATTAATAAAAGTTGCCTGATATAAAAGTAAATTTTCTTCTTTTGTGTGTCAAATTTAATTTATACATTTTTAGGAGGTTATCTATTTTCTCCACATTTGGTCTAAAACAGACTACGGCAAGTATAGACTTTCATGGAAAACGGCGGCCAGCAACGGGCTGAGGAGTAAAACAAAGGTGCATCGGCAGGGACAGTATCGGATTTTATTGCAGGGCCTCTGCAAGGTTCGGGCGGAGCGTCATCTGGACATCAGCTGACGGACAGCCGCTATGGATGCTGCCACCGATCGAGCGATTATACCGGGGTCCGAGGGACACTTTTTTTTACTATTTGAGATAAATATAAAATACAGATAATTTATGTATAATCCTTTTGTACATAATCTTGGCCTAGACGTCTATACAAAAATTAGCTATAGTCTTTACACCAATTCTTTTTATATGGGATATTTCTGATGAAATGATAACGATGAATAATGAACCTTTCAATATATAGTAGGTAAATACCTCGGATATTCTTTTTTATTTTTAATAAAACAAACATTCGCGTGAATAGACACAACGGGTATTCTCTTTTTAGCTTTTGATGACGAGAACTATAGAAATTTTCGAGGAATTTTTTCTTTGTACATATACTGACTGGCGCATATCGGCATGTGATCAATATCGATGAATTTACTCCAATTTCCCTATGTGTCTCTGATAAGACTAACAATACGAGTACTTATTGTAATTTTGCGTTTTTCTAGAATTTTTATTAAATATTCTATTTTCTTATCTATATGGTAGATACATCTGCAGTGTCTATACTATATTCTTAAAAATAAGACAATAAAATCATCGTTACGTATTTTAAAATAAACGGTCTAATCAAATTGAGTCACGTTGAAAAAAGAAGTTCACAAACAGGATGTATATAAAATAGCATCTTAAAAAATGTTTGTAAAAACTTTAAATAATATTTAACTAAGCTTCTAGTTCTCAAATTCAAACACGTTTGATTCAGCTTGCTTCGTAGGCATAAACAACGCAAAAATCAGTGCATCAAAAATCAGGAACTCTTTTACCGTCTAAAGTCGCAGTACTCGTCTTCAGCTTGCAGTACATAATACATATGAAGTATGCAGTCAACTCCATACTCTGGCTAAAAAGATCCTCATCGATATTTTATTACTATAGACTTATTACTATTTACGGAAAACAGGCTATATTGATAGATTTATAATTTTTGTAAAGAATTTAAATTAATAATTTTTGAAAATATATTATAAGAATAATCATGATTTTTATTCAAAGTTCTTACTTTGGTAGGCACTGAGCAACGTGCAGTTTCAAAACTGCAATATTTGCAAAAGTTGTTATATAGTTTCTGCTGCGTTATACAAACATTTATTTTACGATTTTAAAATTTGTTTAAAACGTGGCACCTACTTCTGTTATTTTGTTATCTATTATTGAAAAGAACGCATATTACTACATATTCACGACTGGTAATAAATGTGTTTACGTTTGTCATATGTAAGAAATATTCTTATACTCGCAGTTTATATTAGTAACATTTATATTATTCTGAACATATTTTTTATTTTTTTATTTAAGCTTCATCAAACCTCTTATATGAGGCTTATACAGATTCTGAACATATAATACGGCAAATGATACGGCAAGTGAGAAACGTGGGGATTCAATTATTTTAATCTATAATCGTAATCATTATTTTATAGGGGAGATAGAATAGAAGAATGCTTAATTTCCAAAAAAGAGGTCGTAATTATACTTAAGTTGAAAATTTTGTAGAAGAACCTATAATTGTAAAGCAAATAGTGAGCTCGGAGTTTAATTATAAAACTAATATTCACTATAAAATTGTAACAACTCGGCGTCTAATCATCATTTTTAGGAAAGGATAGAGGAGGAAAGAGTATTATATAAACCGTCGGGGCTCAGGTGGGGCGGCCACGTACACGCTCAGATCCAGCACTGCTCGGCAGTTCACTGGCCAGGATAAAAGCCCCGCGCGGAAAGCTCAGTCAGTCGTTCGACGTTTGATAAAGAGCGAGATTATAATATTAAAGTGTCGCCGCTCACTGCCAGAAGTACGGAGATAAGAAGTTGGAGTTATCATATAATTATCGTCCTAGTCTTCGTCTTGTTGTGATGCTGCACTGCAAATCCAAGCTCGGTTGGTTCCTCGGAATTGCGGCACTGCTGATGGTGCAGTTGACCGACGGAAGCCGGCACAACCTGAACAATCTCCATCGCGCCAGACGCTCATCATCAGACGCAGTGAGACTGCAACGCACAGGTGAGCACCCAACGCGAGACCTGCCGCAGAGTCAACCGTTCCCAGGTGAGGCGCAGGCATTAGTTCAGAGGCGCAAGTGGACCGACGAGGACAGGAAGTCGTTCAACAGTCGACCTCTGCCACTGGACAGAGAACTCGATTACGAGCTGGAGGTGCGCGAGGCCCAAAACAACTCGGTGTGCAACTACACCGTCACCTCCATCCCCAACCCCGGCGGCAGGATACCCCGCGAACTCGAACACGTCAAGTGTAATCAAGTGGGCTCGAGGTGTCGAGAGAGGGGTACCTACTGCTGCACTCAGCTTTATCGGAACGTCGAGCTCGTGTACGAGGGTGGCAGAACCGAGATGATGAAGGTCTACTCCGGCTGCATTTGCGCGCTACAAATCTACGGGACCCTGGAACCTTATACGCCCGTCCTCCCAATCAACGACTAGTTCCTTTTTACGCGGGGGGATGATAACTAGCTGTGCGCCACTTCACATACATTCATTTTTAAGGCTGTTAGGCAACACACTCACTCTTAGGCTCGATTATTATTTATATATTTATAATAATTTTAAACAACAGACCGACGGCGATTCTTTTCTGGTAAAATCAAGTATTATTAGACAGTTGTGTATCGAACATAAACATAATCTAACATAACGTACGAAAATGCACAGTAAATACGCCAACTTCTACGAAGTCGCGTATTAAGAACGTCATATATAGACGGCTTTATATACATTGTACAAGAAAACATTTATTATAGGAACAAATAATAAAAGTTCTACTTATTTATTAATTAATTTTTTTTAATTATTAAGTTTCAACAATCATTGACATTTTAAAATTCCCGTTTTACTCTTACCGACACAGATCTGATTATAATAAATAGAAACACCCTCGTCGGTAAAGTAGAACCAAAACAATGGCTATGTATATATATCTATATAGAGTGCAGAATAACCTTGT